>JAJOZX010000083.1:862500-960000 GCA_023014485.1 Bathynomus jamesi
CCGGGGCCAATAGACAAGACAATACGAAAATTGGTGAACAAATTTAAACGAACGGGATCTGTAAATGATGAAGCAATATCAGGACGACCGTGTATGTCAGATCTTACCGTGAATGCAGTACGCGGAATTATCACTGAGGAGCCACGTACGTCCGTTCGTGCTGCATCACACAGACTCGGCCTCCCGACGTCATCTGTGCACAAAATTCTGAAAGTTAATTTGCAGAAGAAAAGCTATCATTTGCAGGTTTTACATGATTTACATGAGGAAGATTTCCCTCGACGAAGTGGTGTGTGTGCTGATCTCGTAGAACAAATCTGGTGTGATAATTTAATGGACAACATTCTCTTTAGTGATGAAGCCACTTTCCATACGTGTGGAAAAGTAAATCGCCATAACTGTCGAATTTGGGCAGATGAAAGACCGAATGATTTCGTCCAAAATTGGGAAAGAGACTCACCTAAAGTTAATGTCTGGATGGGTTTAATAAAATCTAAGGTTTATGGTCCTTTTTTCTTTGCTGAAGCTACAGTTACTGGGCTTATTTATCTGGACATGTTGCAGCAATTCCTTGAACCTCAGCTGATTGGGGATAGGATTGTTAGTACCGTCGTCTATCAACATGATGGTGCTCCTTGTCACTATGCCAAAATTGTTCAGGATTATCTAAATGGACGTTTTCCAAATCGCTGGATCGGACGCGGAAGCAACCAATGACCTTGGCCAGCGAGATCACCAGATTTAACCCCTTTAGATTTCTTTGCATGGGGCTTTATCAAATCGCACGTCTATCAGACGAAGATTACGAGTCTTGAAAACTTACGTACACGTATACGAACTGGTGCAGATAACATAACCCCGCAAATGCTCCAGAATGTGTTTAGAAATGCTGCGGAACGATTTCAGCTGTGCAGGGATACTGATGGGCGTCACGTCGAATCCTACTCTTAATTATTTAATAAATGTTACCGCTTCATCATTTTATGATTGAATTCCATATAATTTCCAAGTGCTTCACAAAAATAGATCCTGACTTTATGTACACCCTATATTATTGGTAAATTAAAAAATACAAAAAATAACATTCATAACATTCCTGTACCTATATTGAAACTTGTTAAAAATAAGATATCTGTAACTTTGGCTAAAATTATCAATCAAAGTATTTCCAAAGGAATATTCCCATCAATGCTAAAAACTGGTTGTATAACACCCCTTTTTAAAGGGGGTGATCGTACACTAGCAACAAATTACAGGCCGGTGTGTTCATTATCTGTGTTCAGCAAAGTTTTCGAAAAAATTGTAAAAAGTAGAATGCAGCGATATTTAGAATCCTACAATTTATCATCTCCAAATCAATATGGCTTCCGTAATGATAAAACAACGGAAATGGCTATTTTAAATCTTATGGAAAATGTAAATATAGCAAAGGAGAACAAATAAATAATACCAATATTTATGGATTTGAGTAAGGCGTTTGATGTAATAGACCATAATATTCTACTTAATAAATTGTATTGTTACGGCTTTAGAGGAGCAATCAGCGATTGGTTTAAAAGTTATTTGTCCAATAGATATAATTTTGTATCAGTAAATAAGGTTTGCTCCACTAAAGCGCTTGTCAAACATGGTGTGCCACATGGCTCAGTTCTGGGTCCACTGTTATTTTTATATATAAATGACCTTCCACTAAGAATATATTTAATTCAGAATTCATCAGTGTAATGAAATGGTTGACCACCAACAAACTCTTCCTAGGTACCAGTAGAACAAATTTCATGATTTTTACTAATAAAAAAGATGTACATCTTGATGAACTTAATATTAATGAAAGCAGCGTACTATAACAAAATTTCTTGGTGTAATGCTAGATAAGAATTTGCAATGGAGTGATCATGTAAATTATATCACGAAAAAAATTTCAAGGAGCGTTGTTATAATGTTTAAACTTAGAAATGTAGTCCCTAAAAAAGTTTTATTGACTATCATACTCTTGTTCTTCCTTATATAACATAACTGCACCCTTGTTTGGGAAACTCCGCTAACAACGCATTAAATGGTATCTTTGTCATCCAAAAACAAGCAATAAGGTTATCTGATGCTGATTTCCTTGCACTCTAGTAGGTTTAGCTCTTTAAATAATGCACTAAAGCTCAACGATATAACCAAACTGGCACATTTTATTTTTATTTACGAGTGTGAGAACAAAATCATTAATTTGCAATGGATAGATAGATATTTTGTAACTCATCAAGAAATCCACTCGTATCAGACCAGAAATAGATCAAAGCTTGTTATACCTCAATTTAGATTGTCTTCATCTCAAAAACTACCTATTTTCATTGGATTGAAACTCTGGAATGACTTGCATGCCGATGTAAAAAATATTGCGAATGTAAATATGTTTAAAACTAAGTTGAAATCCCGATTAATAATGGGATACGAGCAAAAATCTTGGATAAATGTCCACTAATGTTGGTTAATATTGTAATACATGTTTTAACTATTAATAATACTTATTTACTTATTAAAAATAAGCAGCTAGTTATTTATTTATAAGAGCCCAGTAAAGCCTAAAGCTTAAGGGCCAAATTAAATAATGAATAGTCGAGCTTCAAAATTATTCACGTCATTGTAAAAAGACTACTGTATTTATTTCATTACTAACAACATATTGAATTGAATAACCTTTATCATCATTTTGCCCTATCGTTCCAGACTGTGTGTGTATATATATATAATATATATATATATATATATATATAAATAAATGCAAACCCACAAGGAAAAAGAGAAACGATTCCAAGGCCTTTCGTGTATTCAGAAGTACACCTCGTCAGGGAATACACGAAAGGCCTTGGAATCGTTTTTTTTCCTTGTGGATTTGCAGTATATATATATATTTGCAGTATTTACATATATATATTTATATGTATATATATATATATTTGTGTGTGTGTATTTATTTATATACACACACGCGTCAGCTCAATTTGTAGTAGTAGTAGTAATTTGTTTAAAGCGTTTTATATTCGCAGGTATATAAAATATATAGTTAATTTCCTCAATTAACTAATATTAAAGTAATTTTTTTTTCTCAGATGTCCGTTGTACTTTTCATAACTTCTGCCTTCTTAGCGTTGGGAAATCCTTATGGCTTTCCGCATAAAACAGCGAGACAAACATCTATATCCAGAGAAGGACCTTTATTCTGGTGGCAAAGGATAAACATTCCTTTCAGAAGTAAATATGACAGAATCCTTGGTGGCTGCGCAAATATACAGGGTCCTAAGGGGATTTCCAGAGGGCAGGCTTACTGGTGTCAACACCCCAATAATCTTTTCAAGAGGGGCTGTGACAAAATCTGTGGTGGCTGCGTAAACGATAATTCACACGGTGTACGGGGTTCTGTGGGAATTTGTCCTGACACTGCTATTTGCGTTCACCTAAATCGTTGCAAAGTACGTGAAAGAATTATTTTTTAGGTGAAATTCGAAGCTTATTACTGCCAATGGAAGCGACCATATTTGTAAATTCCACTATTCTGAAAGTTTATTAATCATTTAGCTACAAAAACTGTACATCTAAATTAAAAATACAATTACAATGCTTTGCATCAAGTGTTGGAAATCCTATTTCCTTCGTGTAATTTATTTCAAACTTAAACATTAGTAACTTGTGATGCATATATTATAAAGATTAAAGATACCAATGTGCACTTATTTACTATTAAATTGTCTACTCATTTTTATAGGTTGTTTCTTCCTACGAAAGCTGCAGCGGTGACATGATCTGCTGTTCTGTTCCTGCTGAAATTTCTAATTCTTCATCTGAAAGACGAAGGCGTAGGTCAGCAGGGAGACCACTGCATGAAATACCAGAACCATCGCAGAAAGACCAATCACAAACAAAATCGCCTAACCAAACACAGCGACCAAAGCATGAAATACCAGAACACCATCGCAGAAAGACCAACCACAAACAACAGCGACCAATGCATTCCCCACTTACTGGTCCGAAATAAGCTACCCAGTAGGGTGTGTCAATTTTGGGGGTGAAATGACTAAATTGAAAATCGTGTGATTTGGTAGCAATTTAATGTAATCATTTGGCATACAAAATAATATGCTTGCTTCAAAAACAATAAAAAATAACTCCTACCTACATCAATTTTAATTAAAAAATTCAATTTTTCCATAAATTCGTAACAAAATAACAAATGTGCGCAAACATCCTATCAACATTGAATGATATCTTATTGCCACTTTTTAAGAGCCTTTATTTGAAAGTAACCAATGCAGTCATGTCCTTTTTGCTGCGGTTCCTTGACATCAGCATTCGGCTTGCTACTTGCGCTTTGATGTAGCCTTCTCGCTTCTCGTGACTGTAAACTTGACTAGCTGCTTCTGTGACCATTTTCACACATCTCTCCACACTCTGAGTGTGAGAAGGCCACTTTGGCACTTGCATTGGGGCCTCTTTAAGTTGTGTTAAATCTTTGTTTGTTATACATGTCAGTGGTGGCTCCAAAACTTCCGAACTCAAGTTAACTAATTCTGACAATTTCGTGGCATTGACGTTTATCGGAGGTACCTTCCTTGTCTGAACAGAGCAGTCTCCCAGCTGGTCATCATCTAGTGATGTTCCTCTAAGCTTTAGAATGATTTCCACAGCCTCAGTTCGCTCTTTGGTACATTGGCTGCAGAGTATTGCTTGCAAAACTGCCTCTGGCCTAGCATACCAAGCGGACCTTCTCACCATAGGTAACACGATGCCCACCACTACTTTCCTTTGGGTTCTCAGTAGCTGTAATTGAAACAAGATGTGGTTGGGCCCCTCCATCCACATTGGATTAAGTTTTACATTGAACCGGTGAGGAAGATAAAACCCAATAATAAATTCAACAATCAACATCAAATTCTGTAGCATTTTGCCCCTTCAGTGCATGTTTGGAAACCCAAATCCTGCAGAAACGAATCGCTGTAGTTAACCAACGACTGTGACTTACGGGTCCAATCTCCAAGAGAGCCAGATTTTGAGGCAACTCTCCTGATCTGATTGCTTGAACAATACGATAAGCGTAAGATTGATCCGTGCTGAGGTCTTTGATAACTTCTTCAGACAACACTGGAAGGGGAGGGCCTACTTCGACCTTTGGAAATTTTGTATTTATTTCTAATTCCGTTGCTTCCTCTAGCATGTTGTCAAGGGGGCCTGACCACTTCTTGTTGCTCTTTGTAGGACCATCAAGTTCCTGGATGAGACGACGAAGAGGTAGTTCCCCTATGTGCAAATCACATACAATCCAAACAAACCTTCCAAGTTTTTTCTCTAAATGCGTCATAACACCGCCCTGCCATCCAGTGTTCACCGCAGTTGAGTCTCCACCAACGGCCTGCAGTGAACTGTCAAGTCTTCTTTCTTGAAGCCAACATATTATTTGATCAGCAATTGCCTCTGCATGTTTCTTGCCTTCTACTTCTGCTTCAGGAACAAAGTGAAACAAATAGCGACCACCAGGTTCGGAACACACAGAGTAGTGTTCTTCTTTGATGAAACCGGGAAACTTTCTGTCCATTCCCTCTACCTCTAGGAGAACTTTTGTGTCATCTCTTCTTCCATCAAACAAAAGGCAAGAGAGACCTTCCTCCTTCAAATCTTTTTCATGCTGATCAGATATTTCCTTCATTATTTTTTCTTGTGCTCTTCATATCTTATTATGATCTATCACTAAGGATGTATCCTCTCGGCTGATGAGGCCTGCATCTATCCAAGCGGCAGTGGCAATCTCTGCAGTCTCTCGTACCTCCATATGGTGGCGAATACTGGCAAGGGCAATGTTTGAGATGTCTTTAGTGTTGTATTTCATTCTCTTCGGCGAAGGTTCAGATGGCATTTTGGAGCTATCATCTGATGTTGCTTCTTTCTGTTCATCTGAAGAGCTTTCAAAGAAGTGAGAAACCTCTTGATAGAGCTCTTCATCTCTTTGGGTGGCTTCTTCACTCTTCTTTTTCTTCCTTTCTTCCCTCTCTCGGATTTTCTCTTTGCAATAACAATCTGTTTTTGGTTTCTGAATAATCTGCCGAACCAATCTGCATACTTCCTTGGCCTCCTGCCTTTGTTCTCTGCGCCTTTATGAAAGCCAGCTCCAAAACAGGGATCTTCTTCTCACGAGGACAGCGACAATCAATGTGAGGGTGAGGTTCTCTTCTGCATGAGGGAGAACAATTGGTTTCAGAACAACTCTATGGGACACTGGCAGTTAAAAATGTCAAGAAGAGTATAAAGTGCGAAAAATGCTCTGTATGAATTGGTCCACAATTAACCCATCCCTTATATCTCAGTCTAACTATAGAGTAGATCAAGTCTAGCCTAGAGGGGTCAGCCTAGGGATTCCGGAAATGGTCCAGAGCGGGCAGATAAATTGAGCTCCACAGTAGGATTCCTCACCAAATTAGGTTAGGGCAATCTACCTTCACCTTTGTTAAGCTATGAGTTGATGCTGGGTCTTAGGCCACAATGTAGGCCTAAGTTGTCTGACCCAACTTAATTTAATGAATCTATGTAAACCTGGGTTAAAAACACAATTAGTCACTTACTGCTAGTTATTAGAGAGTCTCTTTTCTCCTTCCTGTTTAATTGTCGAGAGCGTACTTGCTGGTGGGGATCTTTCTTCGGTGTCTGTTCTCGTCCCTTCTCCAGTTGCGTCCTCTCGCCCCGTCCCTCGTTTTCGTTCTCCTCTTCGCGGGGCTTTTTCCACCAGCGTAGTCTTGGTTTTTTCCTCGGTTGGTCGAGCGGTAATGTATATCTATTACCGAGCACGCTCTTGTCACACAGTATATAAATACTAGTGTGGAGAATAACTCTGGTGAGCAACCAATTGGTTTCATCCACCCAGTTATTGACATAAAAGGAATTTAATAATTGTTAGATTAACTACCTACCTACTCAGTGAACCATTTTCGTTACCTCCCAACTACCCACTCATCAGTTTTCCATAAAAGTGTGTGCAGAAATTTATTTTTCTTTGCTAGTTTTCCTTTACCAAGTGATGTCTCAACTGCTTTGTGCCACAGCTTTGTTAATTTTAGTTCAATAGTTCTATACTGATTGAGTACAGGTGGTTTGAATAACACATTAGCTTTTTTCCACTGATGCAGAAGAGAGGGAATCATGTCCCTTCTGAGCTCTTTCTCTGTGTAGTTCCTTCTATCCTTTGTATTTTCTTCACGAAGGAGTAACCCTAGTCTCAGCATGTCTCGCACTGTTGGTAGTTCTGATACGGGAAGCTCCTTGCCTGTACCGACTAACAGACTCAAGTGGCATGACGACTGACCTCTTGTCTTCAATTTTGGCATCTTAGAAATATCTGAAAAGAAAGAAAAACATTTAAGTATTTTATATCAATTACGATGTTTCAAAGTTTAGTCATTCGATGTTCTAAAATTCAATAAAAAAATATTTCATGGGATTACAACATAATTAGACAAAAGAATATGATGATAATAAATAATTGTAATAATCAATAATCCATACTTACAGTTAAACTGTAGTATTCGTCTAGTAGAATAACTATGAAGTAGGTACAAGAGCAATAACAGCAAACCACCGTCTATGACATCTAAGAGGCAACTGAGAGTGAGGGACAGTTCTATTCATGTTGTGACTTGTACATTGTACAACAACTATATGACCTTGAAAACACTCCATATGCGATCAGTGGGATAATTCTGTGACAGATGAATAGTTAATTAATTTATGTCCTATTATTTAGTAAAAAGTCAATTTCTGAAACTTTAAGGTAAAATTGATGAAGGTAAGGGTTATTTTATTTCATTTTGGTTGGCCAATTTCAAGTTTTGACATGAAGACATTATATTTTCACTACCAAAATTGATTTGAAAAAAGTTGACAAAATTGACACACCCTACTACCCAGCCATATCGGTATTCGAATGTGTTAGCATGAATGAAAGGTAAACTTAACAACAATGAAGAATATTAATGGTAAATGAACAATGAATGGTTTCTAAATGTTAACGGAAGTAAATTAATGGAATAAGTACGAGAGATGTACCTACTGCAAATTATGGCCAACTGCCAACTAGTCGGCTTTCAAAAATCGGCCGACTATAAGAACTCCTTATTACTTCGGCTTGCAGACAAAAGTATTTTAATTTCATGGCTGTTACACACTTACTAATTTCTGTTTAAATATATCTAATGTCACAACCATGCGACCAACCATTTCTGTGGTTCAGCCGTATCCATGTTTGTGCCATTAGAAGTTCGCTCTAAGTGAATGTCCCTTAATTTCATTCCCTTGTATCAAAGGAACATTCACGTTTTGGCATGATTTACTCTGTCAACATTTTGTAACTTCTTTAAATTTGTGTGTGTATTTGAATTAAATATAGATGTATAAATTGAATAGATTTGTTCTTAAAAGCAAACTCGGCGGCAGGATCGGACAAATGGAATGCCACACTGATCAAAAACCAAGAATGCAATCGCTGAGCCCCTATATTGGATATGGAGACAATCACTAGACACGGGAGAAATACCGGCCATCCTGGAGAGAGCGAACATAGTTCCAATATATAAAGGAGATCGCTTACATCTCATCTCACTAAAATAATTGAAAGAATAGTTAGAGAAAAATCTGACTTTTGGAAATTCAGAAAAAATTAAATAACCAACATGGATTCCGGTCAGGAGATCATGCCTATCACAACTAATGGAACGCTACAACAACATTATTGATGCACTTGATAGTAATAAGAACTATGATGTGATGTACACAGACTTTAGGAGAAGAACCCCGAGGAAACCCCTGAGGAGCATAAGGTTCCAGTGAATGAATGAATAGCAGTGTTTCACCGGCGCTTCAACTACCAAGGTCATATCGCGCCGAAACTAGAGGAAAAAGAGAGCACAAGGGGATGGGGTAAGGGGAAATCGTGAGAGAAAAGGAAAAACACCATGATCAGCAAAGGGAGGAGGAAATTACACCCAAGTCATATTAAATAGAGAGTAGAAGGAGAAAAGTGTGTCCTTAGGTACTGGCGTAGAGTCACCCAACAACATAGTAAGAGTAAGAGTGGAGCCTGAAGGGCAAAGAGGGAGGAACTGGGAGCGAGCAACGGCAAAGGCAGGACAAACTAAAAGCAAATGTGAAACAGAGAGAGGAATGCCGCATGGGCAGGAGGGGGCAACATCTCCCGTCATAAGATGCCCATGCGTGAGGCGAGTATGACCGATGCGTAGACGCATCAGAGCGGTTTCTGACCGTCGGTCACGCTGGCAGGAGGAAGACTACCGTCGAATCGTGGGCTTCAACTCTCTCAATGAATTTCCGGTCACATCCTCCCACTGATGATGCCACCGCCGAAGGAATGCCTCCCGGAAAACGCTCGTAAAGTCCGACGCCGGCAGAGGCGTGTTAGGGTCGAAAGGCAGGGAGGACACCTCCCTCGCCGTGGCGTCCGCGCGTTCGTTACCCTGAATACCAACGTGGGAAGTACCCAACAGAAGGCGACTACCTTACGGCGTGATGAGAGAAGGACCAGCCAGTCCTGAATCTGCCGCACCAGTGGGTGCGGAGAGGTAAGAGGACAGGGCCTCAAGGGCGCTACTAGAGTCGGAATAAATGATGTAAAGGGGAGCTGAAAAAGGAGCCGAAGGGCCAAAAGAATAGCCGATAGTTCCGCTGTAAAGGTGGAAGCCGCTGGGGGGAGGGATAATGGTTTAGTTTCCGATGAGAAGACGGCCGCGCAGCCCACTCTAAGTGGAGAGCGAGAGCCGTCTGTGAACAGTGAGATAGAATCAGCATGGGAAGATATATGGGATAAGAATAGATGCCGAAGGGCGGATGGATGGAACTGGGACTTTGGTACAGTAGAAAGGAGGGAGCAGATACGGAGAGGAAGAATGGTCCATGAGGGGTAGTTGGAGGGGGGAGAGGAGAGCACTCGCCCCCTCCGCCCCTAGAAAAGACAGGACGGGAGCAATTCGGAGACCAAACGGTCGGATCAAGTGGGGATGACGGTCAAAGCATGCCGCAGTGGAAGGACTGAAGAGGGATTGGAAGACCGGGGTGGGAGAGAACTGCCGAGCATGAAAAAGGTATTTGAGACCCTTCAAGGTACGATGGGTATCCAATGGGAGATGGCCACTCTCTGCATACAGGCTGACGATTGGAGAAGATCGGAATGCGCCAGTGCTGATGTGCACACCTAAGGAGCGAATCGGGTCCAGCATGCGCAGAGCGATGGCAGGAGCAGAGGAATAGGCCTGACAGCCATAATCCAACTTGCTTTGGACCAGGGAATGGTAGAGCCACCAAAGAGTATTGCGATCAGCACCCCAGTCAGTATGAGAGAGGAACTTATGAAGGGTACAATTCTGAAGGCACGAAGCCTTCAGAGACTTCAGATGGGGGATCTAGGAGAGGCGGGAATCAAGGAGAAGACCCAGAAATCTAGTTTCGGGTATAACGGGGACTGGTGATCCGTAGAGAGAGAGAGAGGGACCGGCAGTGCAGCGGCGGCGTCGGCAAAAGCGCATTGCCACCGTTTTTGTAGGGGAAAATCGGAACCCGTGGTCTGTGTCCCATTTGGAAACTGAATCCAGGGCCCGCTGGAGGATACGTTGAAGGAAGGCAGATCGGGAGCCGGAGCAATATATGGCTAGGTCATCGACATAAAGGGTGACCTTAATCCCCGGGGACAGAGCCGTCACTGTGGAGATTGACATTTGTTTGATGCAGACACTCTATTTACAGAAGCAAGATGAATGAAGAAAGCAAATTGGCACCCAGGAAAAGGTGCCCAGAAGAAAGATGAAAACAATGCCGAGAGAGAATATGGGCTTTAAACACCCCCTATGTTACAAGAAGTCTCATCAGTCCTTAATGTGTTCCGTTTTTTCTTTTTGCAGATAAATAGTGTCCCTAGAGTGAGCTAGCCCTTGAGGTTGAAATATTATAAAAGCAATCTAATATAAAGCATAATTATAAGAAGAATAACACATAGTGAGAGATTAAAAAGTGAATGATAAAACTCGCAATGGACACGTAATGAAGTGATAGAATAGAAGTGATTTGGAATAATACAAAAGAAAAAGGGAAAACCATTGTATATTGTATAAAGGATCACCGGGGTACCCCTACGGTGAAGACCAGAAAGAGAAGAAAGAAGAGAAGAAGAAAGAGAACATCAGCATCCGACGCCTAACAAAGAGAAGGTAATTAAATCAGGACTTTCCTTTATCTATTTCTAATCGATCCAACATCTGGTAGCAGAGCATGGTTCTCTAAAGGAATTTCCCTTGTTCAAAGTTCAAGCAACTTTCTGTCGAGATGGCCGACAAGGATGAAGAGAGAAGAGGAAGGCGTGTGGAAGTGCCGAAACTAGAGAACAAATATGAAGAATGGAAGTGGGAGATGACTTTGTGGAAGAAGGTATGCAACGTACCAGAGACACACCAAGGAGCACATGTAGTTCTATCTCTCAAGGGCAAAGCTAAGGATGTTGTAAGGGGAATGACGCTCCCTGAGATACAGAGCGCAAATGGAGCGGACAATATAATAAAGGAACTAGACAAAGTGTTTCTAGCGGATATGGGGGTCAGGAAATTTACGAAATATGTGGATATACACAATTTAATGAGAAGCGATAATGTAGAAGTTAATGACTTTTTGGTGGACTTCGAGAACTTGTACCGTGAATTTGAAGATCTGTGTGGACTCAAGGATGACTCCATGAAAGCCTTTGCTCTCCTAAGATCTTGTAATCTAAAGGAGGAAGATGTGCAAGGCATTCTTACTGTAGTGGATGATGTGAAGTATGACGAAATTATGAAAATTATTAGACGCAGATTCTGCCTGGAGAAAGGAGCGATCATGAAGGAATTTACCCATATTGATAGAGAAAAAGATGTTCTAATGGGAACCCATGAAAAGCAGGATAGAACCTGGAGAGCTGAACGAGGGAGAGGACGTGGACAACAGGGATCCTACTACAAGGGAAGAGGCAAAGGAGGATGTGCGATATGTAAAACTGATACTCACCTCACCCGTGATTGTTGGAATGCTTATTGGAATAAAGGAGCAGAGAAGACCGAAGAGAGAAGAGTGGAGATAAGGAATACATGGGATTCACCGAGCACATATTAATGAGCCGAGAAAGTAATATTGTGGACGTAACACAGGGCATGGCAATATTAGATACGGGCTGTACAAGCACTGTATGTGGACAGCGATGGCTGGCAGACTTTGTAAAAAGAGGGGGAAAAGTGCTGGAGGAGACATTCAAAGAAGTCACATATAGATTCGGTGATGGAAATATGATAAACTCCGAGAAGAAAATAATTGTCGAGATGAGAATAGGGAGGAATAAATATAAGATGGAAGTCAACGTGGTGAGGAGTGATGTCCCAATGTTGATGAGCGTCGAATCACTAAGAAGGTTGGGAGCCAAAATAGACTGTAGAGCCTCGATTATTGAAGTGGGAGAAGAAGGAATCAAATTATACCGTACAAGTAGGGGTCATTTATGCCTTCCACTGTCAGATTGACAATTAAAGGAGGAGGTATTTGCAGCGAAGACTAATGATGACAATACGATGCTGACACCAAAGGATTTGACAAAAATACATCAACAGTTTGGACACCTCTCTAATGAAAAACTATTTAAATTGATAAAAAGTGCGAATAAAGATCAGGAGAATACACAAGAAATGATTACAAACATAAGTGATAAGTGTGAAAATTGTAAGAGTTATAGAAGAGCGGAACCTAAGCCTATTGTTGCATTGCCATGGTCCAATGAGTTCAATGAAATGATAACTATGGATCTGAAGAAGTGGAGGAATGGCTATCTACTAGTGATGGTGGACACTCTGACTAGATATTGTCGTGTGTCATATGTGGTCAACAAGAGAGCAGAAACCATTGTGAGACAAATCATCATAAATTGGATAAGTCTTTTCGGAGCACATCGAAAAATAATGACTGATAATGGAGGTGAGTTCAACAATGAGATCATGAGAGAGTTCTGCGAACGCTACAATATTGAGCCTATGTATACTGCAGCGGAAAGCCCTTGGGAGTAAGGGATGGTGAGAGATTAAATGCTATAATAGCAGAACACCCAACAGGGTTCTGATGGATGATGATGGTAGTGATTTAGAAATAGCCATAGCCTGGGTAGTAACTGCACAAAACTGCCTACACAATAATAAAGGTTTTAGCCCCAACCAATTGGTATTTGGGAAGAATCCTGTCCTGCCAAACTTACTTAATAATACACCCCCAGCAATGTTTTATGACAAGAGTGAGAGCCAAATCGTAGAAGAAAATCTACACTTGATGAGGGAAGCTAGAGAGCAATTCATGAAGAACGAGGCTAACGAGAAGATCATGAGAGCACTCCACCACCAAATACGTCCGAGTAAAGTGAACGAGATGTCCATCAACGACAAAGTTTACTTTAAAAGAGATGGAGAAGAAAAATGGAGAGGACCTGGGGAAATAGAGGGTATACAGGGCGGTAAAATAGTTTTTGTAAGATATGGTGGTTATCGTTACCGAGTACACACGTGCCGGTTGCAAAAAGCGGTTAAACAAGTAGAAGGGGAAGAACAAGAGATGAAAACAAAGAGAAGGGGAGCGGATACACAGGAAAAGCAGGAGGAAAAAGAAGAGAATGAAGTTACTTTTGGGGTGCCGCCTATTCGACAGGGAAGAGAAGAGGAGGAGAATACGGAAGAAGAAGAAGATACGAGTGAAGAAGAGAGCATGGAAGAAGGAGCTGCGAGTGAAGAAGAAGAAGAACCAGAACAAGAGGAACAAGAGGAAGAAGTAGATCAAAGAGATGCGAGATATAAAGCACCCATCATTGGAAGAAACTTTGAAGCCCTGACTCCGGGAAGAGGGAAATTGATTAAAGGGAGAATTGTGAGTAGAGCCGGTAAAGTTGGTAAGGATGGAAAAGGGAAATACAGAGATTGGTTCAACGTCAAAATTAATGGAGAAGAGGGGTATAGAAGTATGGATTTTGGTGCCCTACCACGATGGAGAATGTTGCCACCGGTGGAAGAGACTTTATTGACATGGGAAGGTACAGAAATAGAAGGAGCCAAGGAACGTGAAATGAAGCACTGGAGAGAAAGAGATGTTTATGATGAAGTAGAAGATAAAGGTCAGAAAACTGTATCAGTCAGATGGGTGATTACAGAGAAGGAGAAGGATGGTAAGTCCTACGTAAAGGCGAGATTGGTCGCAAGAGGCTTTGAGGAGGAGGAAAATATTCACACGGAATCACCCACATGTTCCAAGGAGGCTTTGAGGTTGGTGATTATGATTATTGAACATATGAAATGGAGATGTAGGAGTATGGATATTACTGCCGCCTATCTGCAAGGGAAACCAATGGAAAGAACGGTTTACCTTCAGCCACCACGGGAGTACAACAATGGCCATATTTGGAAGCTTAAGAAGACAGTATACGGACTTAAGGATGCCGCTAGAGAATGGTTTCTTTCTGTTAAGGAGACATTATTGAAAATAGGAGCCAAACAATGTCATGGAGACTCGGCGGTGTTCTACCGGAAGAAGAATGGAAAACTTGAAGGAGTAATATGCCTACACGTGGATGACTTCTTATGGGGAGGAAATGAAAACTTTGAGAAAGAGGTAATTGATCCTCTGCGGAAAAATTTCAGTTTTGGAAAAGAAGAAGAAGATATGTTCAAATTTTTGGGCATGAGAATATACCGTGATGACAGAGGACGTATGACTATGGAGCAAGACGAGTACATAGCATCTGTACAAAAAATGGACATTACCAACAAGAAGGAAAATGTTGCGCTCAATGTTGAGGAAAGAAGGATGTATAGGAGTATTGTGGGCAATTAAACTGGATAGCCAGACAATCAAGACCGGATGTTGCCTACGAAGTGAGTGAGAGAAGCTCCTATGGAAAAAATCCCATGACCGAGGACATAAGGAAGATAAATAAGGTAGTGGATAAAACAAAATCCCGAGAGGTACAAATCATATTTCCAAGGGTGGAAAAGATAACGACAAGTGAACTCGTTTGTTATTCAGATGCCTCTCTGGGTAATCTCAGAGATGGAGGATCGCAGGGAGGTTTTCTCATTTTCTGGAAGAATGAAGAGGGAGAGGTCTGTACGATTGCCTGGCGCTCCAGACGCTTACGAAGGGTAGCATGGTCCACTCTCACTGCAGAAACCCTAGCCTTAACTGAGGCTGTGGACATGGCCATTTTTATTAAAGATCTCATAAACGAATTGACTGGGGAAGATATTCCTATTCGATGTCACGTAGACAACAAATCACTGGAGAAGACATTGAAGAGTCTGAAACCAGTTGAAGAAAAAGGGCTCCGGACATATATTGGTAGTCTGAGAGAGAGATTAGAAAGAGGAGAAGTAAGTCAAGTAAAATGGATCGAAACGAGCCAACAACTTGCAAATTGTCTCACGAAGAAAGGAGTTAGCAGTAATGCCCTAGTGAGGGTAATAGAAGAAGGAAGACACCATGAACAATAGAAGAAAAAGAACGAAACCAAAAGAAAAAACGGAAAAGAAAATGGTATTAGTGTGGAGATTGACATTTTGATGCAGACTCTCTATTTACAGAAGCAAGATGAATGAAGAAAGCAAATTGGCACCCAGGAAAAGGTGCCCAGAAGAAAGATGAAAACAATGCCCAGAGAGAATATGGGCTTTAAACACCCTCTATGTTAGAAGAAGTCTCATCAGTCCTTAATGTGTTCCGTTTTTTCTTTTGCAGATAAATAATGTCCCTAGAGTGAGCTAGCCCTTGAGGTTGAAATATTATAAAAGCAATCTAATATAAAAGCATAATTATAAGAAGAATAACACATAGTGAGAGATTAAAAAGTGAATGATAAAACTCGCATGGACACGTAATGAAGTGATAGAATAGAAGTGATTTGGAATAAACAAAAGAAAAGGGAAAACCATTGTATAAAGGATCACCGGGGTACCCCTACGGTGAAGACCAGAAAGAGAAGAAAGAAGAGAAGAAGAAAGAGAACATCAGCATCCGACGCCCAACAAAGAGAAGGTAATTAAATCAGGACTTTCCTTTATCTATTTCTAATCGATCCAACAGTCACCACGTCGTCGATCGCCAAGGCGAAGCAAACGACGCTGCCCTGGGGGACTCGCTCCTCCTGCGAATGCACAGAAGAGAGGGAGGTACCTACCTGAACTCGAAAGGAACAGGAAGTCAGAAAGTTGGAGATAAAGGAAGGGAGAAAACCTCGAAAGCCCAGAAGATAAAGTTTTCGGCAGATCCACCACCGCCAGGTGGTGTCATACGCTTTCTCTAAGTCAAAAAAGACTGCGTAAAGATGACGTCGCTCTGCAAATGACACACGGACCGCAGTTTCCAACTGAACTAAAATGTCAGTGGTACTACGGGCCCTGCGAAAACCGGTCTGTGTAGGGAGAAAGCAAATTGTGGCGTTCTAGGTGCCACATCAGTCACCGGGAAACCATCTTCTCTAAAAGTTTTGAGAGGCAGTTAGTGAGGGCTATTGGACGGTAATTGAGAGATGTCGAGTCCTTACCGGGTTTAGGAAAGGGGACCACCACTGCTTCCTTCCAACAGGAGGGGAAGGTGCCTCCTACCCAGATCCAATTATAGAATGTGAGGAGAAAGAAAGAAACCGAAGGGTGGAGGTGGCGAAGCATTTCGAAATAAATGCCGTCAGGGCCGGGAGCAGAGTTGCCGCAAGAAGGTAACGCCGATCTCAGCTCCGACATAGAGAAAAGGCGGTTGTAGGGGAAATTATTGGGTGTCTGAAAAAGATGAGGGGAGCGAACAAACAAAGCCTTACGGCGGAGGAAGGCAAGATCACGGTGGTCGTGTCGGGAGATGGAGGCTATGGTCTCGGCCAAGGTCTCGGCCACCGCAGTAGGAGAGGACACTGGGCGTCCGTCGATCACGAGGACAGGAGGGTGAGAAGTGGATTTTCCGGAAATTTTCCGAATCTTGTTCCAGATTCGGGAGGAAGGGATGCGGGAGGTGAGGGAGGAGACGTACGCTCGCCAAGAAAAGCGGCGGGCTTGGGCTCGCGCACGTTTAAAGGCTATTGAATTTGCTAGGGATGGATTGCGTTGAAGACGACGAAAGGCCGACTTCTTAGCCTGAACAGTCAGAGTGCATGATGGGGTCCACCATGGAACCGAAGGGGCAGAGGTGCGGTGAAATGTAGATTTGGGAATAGAGGACAGAGCAGCACAGGTGATATGATCTGTGAGGTAGGTGGAGGCAGCATCGACAGTCGGGAAGTTACTCAGAGCGGCAGAAGTTCGACTTTCGGCGTAGAAAAGAGGCCAGTCAGCTTTAGCGAGGGACCATCGGGAAGGAAGAGCGGAGGAGCTGGGAATCCGGGACGTACGGAGGAGGAGAGGGAAATGATCGCTACCGTAAAGGTCTGGAGTGACAGCCCAGGAGACGTTAAGGAAAGCGGAAAGAGACGTAAGCAAAAGATCTATGGAGGAAAATGTATGGGTCTGGAGGTGAAAAGCTGTGGGCTGGCCGATGTTGAGAAGACAGACAGAAGTAGTTGAAAGAAAGGAGACCACAACGCCGCCCTGCTGATTGGTGACGGTATCACCCCACAGAGGATGGCGTGCGTTGAAGTCTCCCAGGAGGAGGAAAGGGGGAGGAAGCTGCAGGAGAGCGGAAAGATCATCAACAGAAAGTACCTGTGACGGGAGGAGATATAAAGAGCAAACCGAATATAAGTGGTCTCTCCAGGCAGTGGCGGCTCAGGTTTTCCTAGAAGTGTTGAGGGGAAGGGGAGCAGATGGCATATCAGAACTGATGAAAACTGCTGTGCCTCCACGCGGGGCTGCATCAGACGGAGGGAGGGGGAATATGATAAAAACCTTCGGAGAGGACGCAATGGGTGAACCCCAAGTTGGGCCTCCTGAAGGCAGACGCACACCGGGTCAAAATCCTGGAAAAGGAGGAGGAAGTCCTTCCAATTAGGGAGAAGGCCTCGGCAATTCCATTGAAGGATAGCAGCCATCAAGAGCAGAATACAGGGTGAGGGAGAGCGAGAAATATTATCGGGCGAGATTTAGAGACATGACCAGAAGGACGAGCTGACGAAGCCGGGGGGCGGGTTGAAGAAGGGTGATTGAGGAACGGATGGAAGGGGATGAAGGGGGTTTAGATTTCGGGGGGGGGGGGGGGGATGCGAGAATGAGGGTAGGAAGCAGGACGGGGTGAATCTAGTTTCTGAGATAGGGGTGGAGGAGAATATGCCGGGGGCATCGGGAGGTCAAAGAGAGAGCGTGTTGGGGTGTTCAAAGCGGGCTGGGGTGATGAAGGTGCTAAGGGCATCGGGAGGTTACCGAGGGAGAGGGGCGGTGGAGAAGGGGGGGGGGGATGTCGGCTTGAATTCGAATTTCAGAGGCCGCATCATAAGGTTCCAAAGTAGCAATAGTAGACGTACGAGGGCAAGAATCAACATCTCAGTGGAAGATACCGACAAAGAGATCGAAGGGGAGGTAGTCTGGATAGGACCCATCCCCCGAAGAAACAACAGGAGGTAGAGAGGAGAGAGGAGTATCCAAAACCGTAGTCTGAGAACTAGAAGCAGGGGTCGCGGGAAACTTCATCCCCCGCGCGCATCTAGCCACCACCGACTCCAACAAGGGAAAGGCGAATCGTTGGCACACCAGGTCCTACCGCCAACAGATGTCACGCAGGTGAGATATACCCATGCCGAGTCCCCATGCCTAAAAGGCGGACACACTCATCCAACCCGCGGTGAGAGTTGGCAGGACCAGGGCTTGGGTTTGGTTTAAGGGAGACAAGGGTGAAGGACAACCACTTCCCTCACCCAAGGTCCAAGGAAAGGGTCAAGCCAAGGTTCAAAACTAAGCCAAATATGAAAAAAAAAGCAAGAAAGAGTAGGGGAGAGGAGAAAAATATAAGCAGATCAGCCGGGTCCCCAGACGGGTCCAATGGTCCACGAAGGCAGAGAGCCCTTACATCAGAGGAAGATGCATTCCCACATTGGCCATCGAGGGACACGCCCCATAGCTCCGGACAAAGCAAAGGGAGGCCGATCAGCATGCAAGGCTCTCCCAACTGGTAGGGGTACAGAGCACAAGGGAACCGGAGTTGTCCGACAGGAGGGAACCCTAAAAACCGAAATATTTGAACGCTTAAGGCCAGAAGCATCCTCACAAGGACACTTGGAAAGTAGTCGAGACAACGGAGGTTGTCTAATCCGCTGAGGCAACCCAACAGCTCAAACAGATCCTGAAGTATTAAAGTCTAAGCGAAGATCCCGAGAATGCTTGGTATCGAGTTGCTCCCTCTTCGGTGATGATACTGTGGGCGAGAGAGGAGATACAGGATTGCCAGCTTTATTGCTCCAAGAACTCGGACAAGGACTCTTATGTCGAACTGAAGACAAAGTGGAAGTGGAAGGCAATGGATAGGGCATCGTAGGAGACAGGAATAGTTTGGACCGGTGGACCCGCACCAAAACCGGGGCGGGCCGTCTTCACAACTTCCGCGAAAGTATATCGTCTTAGACGACATGGCTCCACGAAAGTGCGGGCTCCCTGAGGCTAATCTTCCAATAGGTAGACAAAACTAATACCTCTCTCATTGAGGTGACTGGGAAAAGTTCTTGCGGACGTAAGGTAAGGGCCAGAGCAATTGATGCAGCTTGGGAGGCAGTACGAGTTACATAATGTTACCCATTATGAGGAAAAATAGGGAAGGATGGGTCCCCAGCCCAATCCTTTCCCTCCTGTATCGCAGGAGATGCGGAGCTAGCTGCATCTTACGGCGGGCGGTGGGCTCGCCACATCCCTACGCCAAGTTAATAATACTACGATAAAAAACTAAAATTATATATGAACTGCAATATCCATCGTACTATTCCTTTAGAAGCTTAAAAGCGATAGGGGGGAATGCTACACCTACTATACAATTATATATAAGCCCATAATGACATTATGTAATAACAAAGGTTAATGAAGAATGATAAAAAAATCACTTTATTTAAAAAGATTATTCAAAGACACCTAAATTCTTTGCTTCAAACACAGAAAACCTTTAACAAAATAGCTTCATTCAACTTTAACTTACAGGAGTGGATTTCGTGGTACGTGGGTTCTTATGTACTTTCTGAGTAACTATTCCAATCATGTGCCCCTTATGAAGGGACAAATAATTCACAACGCTTAAATAAAACAGGAGATCATTGATCAAAATCATCAGTGTTAACGAAAACTGAGACATGGCTGAAAATTAAACTATATAAACATTTTGACTAAAAGGTGCGTTAACAATGTATATTAAAATGTAACAGATGTTCCTTCATCTCGAAAGACTATACCTTAAAACTGGTATAAAATACTACCTGAAAACATTCATTGGGAGCAAAATATTTCAGTCAAAAGTATGACCATGGCTTCTAATCCTCAAATATTCAAAGCAGAGGACACATTCACAGTTTTGAGTATAAACTCGTGCTTTTCCCAATTCATCATCTCATACTGTATATTTTTATTCAATGTACATTAAAAATGCACCTAAACCATGTACTCGTACTTACATACAAAATAGGCACAAATACACACACACGCGCACTAGTGGTACCCTGAAAACATTAGTTTTTATCACATTCAAAGTAACCTTAGTACTTTGGGTCTAATACAGGATTGCAATTTTATCACTTATAAAATCCACGTAAAAAAAACACTTCCAAAGTGTATTTCATGAAGAAGACAGTAACAGTGAGTGAAATAAAGTCTTTTATATTTGTACTTTTGAAATTTAAAAAAATATATTTGAACCAAATGTGGCTGCTTTCATATTGGCAAAAATATACAAAGTCTTAAATAAGCAGAAAAAGGGGTTAAGGTTCAACATAGCTTTATATACATAAAAAGTGTGCAACACAAAATATATATATATTATATATATATATATATATATATATATATATATACTGTATAAGCAAATAAGGAATAAAGTAATATTCACCTACCACTTTAGATTTAGATTATATATAATAAAATCTTCAGGTATGTACATATGTAAAAGGTAATTAACCTACTAAAATTTACAAATGAAAACAAAAAACACTCGTTAGTCTAAATTAATAAATAATTGAACTAAATCGATAACAACAATAAACTATATAAAATATATTATATAATTTACAATGTTTACTATAAAAATATTTGTATTAAATACTTTGCAGGACATAATACTTTTAATTTATCTGCATATATTGAGAACACACTTTAATAACTCTCCAATTTCATCATTTAGGATTAGTTCGCGTTAGTAACATTTTGTAACCAACCTGCCACAACGGCGACATCGAAGTCGTATACGAGAAGGATGATTAAAATAGACATTCGCAGATTTGTTTATAAACTTTGAATAACAAAAAAATGAACCACAAATATGAAGTTAATCTTCATTAATACAAATGAAAACTCACCAAGGTCAATTCGTGAGTTAGCCTATATAATAGGCTAATAATATCTTTAACAATTAAATTTTCACCAGTAAAAATACAGTTTAAAACAGAAAAAATGGTGAAAATTGCAAAAATTAAAATTAAAATTAAAAATCCTTTTCACATTTCTATTTCTCTTCTTCACGCTTCCATACCCACTAATTTCAAATACTGCGTAGAGCATTGGCGGGTTAAGATAAATCCAAGGTCTAGACTGCGATAGTATCGCGCTTGAATCGTTTACATTTCCTTCAAAATGCGTTGAAGTTCCGTTGTATGATTGTTCAACCTTTTTACTTGAAATCGCCGAAAATGGACCGGACAATCGATAGAGATGCAATCGATCTCTTCAATTGGATGACCTATGCACGATCGGCAAATCTGAGACAGAAATGGTCGTGTCACCAACGCAGGAAATGAGTTTAGAACAACTTATTAATCGCAAATATGAAGTCGGAAAAAACTCTCACTCAACCTCAGGATTACTCTTAGGATATAAAATTAAATGACTTGCTAAAATTAAACTATCATACATTAAACAATAACTATGTTTAATAACCAAGAGCAGATTGTACAGCACCCTACTCGTACTCCCGATCGCCTTGGATATAGGTTCAACATTCTTCATTTATTTCTCACCACCACTCCTCCTCCTCCTCCTCCAACCTTGTATCTGTTTCCTGTCCTATCGCTCAAGTTCTGCTTTTGGATCTTCCCAAGAGGAGTCGCCTTTCGCACTTCGGCGACGCTGCTGACTGGGAGGTCCCAAAGCACTAATTCTGATTTTCCATGATATGATTACTGCTTCCGTGGCCCGGGGCTCTTCCGGATGTGCTGAGCATCACGGAAGTGATTTTTTCAGGCATGGAGCCGTACCTTCCATATTCTATTCCTACTACTAATGCATTAGTTTAACTTTGCTTGTTCTAATGCTATCTACAACAGAGAGAAGGCTTTCAGAGGGTACCATCGCCATTCCACTCCTGACTCTTCCTGAGCTTATATTTCTGGCCGGAATTGTACAAAATCTCTTCTTCGACTCGCCAAAAATTCCTTTATCATACAAAAATGGGAAAACCTATCCAATTCAAATTCTTCTCGCTCTTTCTGGCACCAAGCCAAGAACCTCTCCAACAACTTTACTTTCATCTGCTATTTTTTCCTTCCTTTCACTCGGCCTGTCGCAAAGAAGGGTGACGGCTCTCAACCCTTCAACTGTCGTCCAATTGCTTTGATTTCTTGCCTTCCTAAAGTTTTTTAATCTATCCTTAATAAGATTCTTAAACACCTCACTTTTCATAATCTTTTTTCAGATCGTCAGTATGGATTCCGCAAGGGACGCTCAACTAGCGATCTTCTCGCATATCTCTCTGACTCTTGGTCATCCTGTCACGCGCGGTGACAATATTTTAGATTTGGTGATGTCGAACGGCGAAAATATAGTCGAAGGTTTAGAAGTAGGCGAGAGTTTAGGATGTAGTGATCATCAAATTCTTAGGTTTAAGTTATTGATAGAAAACACTAAGGATAGTAACGTAATTTTTGTTTTGTTTTTGTTTCAAAGTATGACCGCTCATGGCCACCAAAAGAAAGGTGGATAACAGGACGAAGACTATGGAACAGCTAACGGAAATGAACAATAGACGAGGAGGGGGGGGGGAGCAGAAAGATCATAGAGGAGTCACAGCCGGTAAAGAAGTCGGGAGCGAAAGAGGAAGGAGAACCCGGTTACCGAAAAGTAGGGACCTTCAGATAGAATAGCGCCAAGCCTATCACAAGGCCCGACGCTCTCCAAAAAGGGAAAATACTCTGCGCGCAGCGCAGAGTAAAGCGGACACTCCACCAGGAGGTGGGCAACTGTAAGTGAGACGTTACAATTGGGACATCGGGGCACCCGATCCCCGGCCATCAAATAGCCATGGGTCAGGTGGGTGTGGCCAATACGGAGGCGGGCCAGAGCCACCTCCTTATGGCGCGACCGATGGAAGGAAGAGGCCCAACATCCCAATTTGGGTTTAATCTTGCAGAGTTTATTTGTAGCGCCATCTCAGCGACTCTGCCACCGGGAGCGCAAAAACCTACGGAAGCCAGGGATATAATCGGAAAAGGGGAGGGACATGGGTGAAACCTGTAGTCGGCACGCGGAACGGGCAGCTCGATCGGCAGCCTCATTTCCAGCCACGTTAACATGTGCAGGGACCCAGCAAAATACCACCTCCTTGCCACCAAAAACGACAAGGATATGGCACAGTAGCTGGATTCGTCGGACCAGTGGGTGGACAGGGTCAAAACACTCCAGGCCATCCAGGGCACTGCGGGAATCCGAATAGATGACAAACGACCCATCCGGATGCTCCCGCACCACCTCCAGAGCGCTCAGAATGGCATAGAGCTCAGCCGTGAAAACGGAAGCCTCATCAGGGAGACGGGTACATCGGGGAGCAAGGGCAGACGACTGGGGAACCGCCGCAGCCCCAACGCCCCCCGACGACCGAGCCATCTGTGAAGACCGCAACACATGCAGAGTGACACGCTGCATGCTGAAGGAACAGAGACCGAAGCAAGGCAGAGTCAGAATCGGCCCTGCGAACGGGGCGCAACGCCCTACAGCACGCAACAGGGGTTCTCTCCCAAGGTGCAACACCCCTGAAAGAGACCGGTATAACGGATGGAGGAGTGCCCATACCATCGAGGAGGGAGGTCACCGAGTCGGTGAAATACCAACCCCCATCCCGGCAGAACGCCCTCTCAACCACCTGGAACGGTCTTCAACACCCATTGGGTAAGTTGTGAGAATTTCGATTAGGCAGCATCCTACATCACATTGCTACGGGGATTAATTCAACTGGTAGATACTGTGAGAAGGGCGGGACTAAAACTCACAATCTCACCCCTTGCATAGATGTTACGTACCTGTTGAATCTCACAAGATTTTGGGCGCCGTCAGAGCCCAATCCGCGACCTTCCATCTTCTACTTATTGCCGATCGCTAGCCCTATAGGCTGCCATAGGCACCGGGGAGACAGTTGCTCCGACGAGCCGAGGCGTTGGGCGCGCGATTGATGGAAAATTTTGGCCGAAGTCATAGGCCCTATGACCGGCTACTTATAAGTCAGCGAGTGGTTTATAGAGGGGTCTGCGGCCGGGCTGGGATCACCCCGGCCCTACCTTTTCATAGGTGCTTTCAGCCACGGTCAAACTTCGATAGGTACCCGGGGACGTGAACCGAGAATTAATTGAACGGCTACAGAGGCTACTTTGCGCGGCTACTAGCTCCATTCGCAAAATTCTCCAGGTTGTCCCCGGCACACGTTTAGACTCATCGGCGATCCCATCACTCCGGGAACCCAATACGAGGCCTATCCATAAGGCCTATGGCTCTGGGGAGAAGATTAGATTAGATTTCCCCCCGACTCCTAGCCTTACAAATTCATGGAATCATAGGCTAACCGACGTAGTGCAAGGAACGGTCGTCACGTGTTGTCGTACCCCGAAAGACTTATCGCGTCCCGTTGACTCCGGGAACCCAATACAGCCTATCCATAGGCTAATGGCTAGGGGAGAAGATTCCCCCCGACTCCTAGCCCTAGAAATGGAATGATCAGCTAATCGACGTAGTGCACTGGTCAATCACGTGACCAAAAAGAACACCTCCCACATCGGTGGGGGATGGGGGATCTCCTGAGCCCCGGACCTCTTCGTAAATTGCTTCGAAATCTATGCTGAGGGGGAGAAACCTGTCGTTCCCCGATAGGGACATAGGTCCTATACATGAGGAACTCAAGGTCCCCCAGTTTTACTCTCACGACAGAGGAGAGTTGGGAAGACGGAGAATCCGGAGATAGTGCTTGGCAATGAGGAACGACCTCCGATCCTCCAAGGGAGGGATGTCGCACTCAACCTGCAGACTATCAACCAGAGAGGAGCGGAAGGCGCCAGATGACATGCGCAGTCCTCTAGAGATGACCGGATCCAGTATCCGAAGGGCCGTACGGGAGGCGGAGCCGTACACCACACTCCCATAGTTTAATTTGGACTATACCAGGGACACGTACAAACGGAGGAGTGTCCGCCTATCCGCGCCCCATATAGTATGCGACAGATGTCCCAGCAAATTCAGGGTACATCTTGTAGACTCGCGCAGCCGGCGAAGGTGGGGAACCCAGCTCAAACGGCTGTCGAAAACCATACCCAGGAAACGTACTGATTGAACGAGGGCCAGAGGCTGACCCCCGAGTGTAAGATTAAAGGCCGGGACGGCGCCGGATCCCCGTCTCCTCGACGGAAGGAAGGCCACACACGAAGTCTTCGGTGAAGACAGCGTAAGGCCCACCGACGACGCCCAGCGTTCAACCCGATTGACCGCGAGTTGGACTTGCCTCTCCACAAGGGGGGGACTCGTCCCCGCGGCATAGACAGCCAGATCGTCGGCATAGATGGAACAGCGCACCGAGGGCGGAAGGGCTCCCGGTAGCGCAGACATGACCAGATTGAAGCAGGAGACGCTCAAGAGACACCCCTGGGGCACCCCCTCCTCCTGAACATACAGGTCAGATCGGGCCGCCCCATTACGGACGCGGAAAGTGCGACGGCAGAGGAAGCTATAAAGAAATGTGGGCAAAAAGCCCACAAAACCAAGACTTCAAACGGTCCATGACAACTCCCCGACGGGTCGTGTCATAAGCCTTTTGGACGTCGAAAAAGACGGCCAGAACAAGATTCCGGCGGGAAAAGGCCTCTCGTACATCATGACCAAGGAGGAGAAGGGGGTCCAGAGTACCCCGAAATCTACGAAAGCCATACTGGATCGGGGGGAATAACCCAAGCGACTCCAGTGTAAAGGAAAGTCGGACGGCCACCATCTTTTCAAGGAGCTTGTATAAGCAGCTCGTCAAGGCAATAGGCCGATAGCCCGCCACCTCCTTCCCCGGCTTAGGTATCGGGACCACAATCGCCTCCCTCCAACGGGAAGGGAACGACCCCTCAACCCACACCCGGTTGAAAAGATCCAGCAAGAAGTGTAGGGCCATCGGGTGCAGATTCCAAATAAAGTTATACGGAATGTCATCAGGGCCAGGGGCGGAAGAACGACGGGTTGCCAAGGCAGCCCGAAGTTCCCGCATCGTAGAGAGACGGTTATAGGGCTCGTTCCCAGGCGGCGGGAACGTAACATCCGACAAAGGACGATCCACAGCTGAAGGCGAACGGGAAACCGCAGCAAAAGCACCGGCCAGCCGATCGGCTACAGCAGCAGGATCCGAAAGGAAGCCGTCCCCGTCCCGAACGACAGGGCGACTAGCAGGGACCGGCTTCCCCTCGATACTACGTACCATCCGCCACACAGCAGCAGAAAGGGTAGACGAGGAAATGCCGGACACAAAAACACGCCAATAGGCCCGACGGGCCAACTTGAGAGTCCGGCGGGAGAAAGCCTTCGCCCGCCGCATCTCAATCAAGTGGTCCGCGCGCCGGGTGCGGTGGAAGCGGCGCGTTGCCCTCTTCCTCTCACACACCGCCTGGTGACATGCTGGAGTCCACCACGGGACGCTACGTGTCCGCGGGTTACCGGAAGATCGAGGAATACAGTCCTCCGCGACGCCCATCACCACCCGCTCGAAGAACTCCAAGCTCTCATCCACAGAGCCAAAGCTCAACACCGAACGGGCTATGACGGAACGAGCTCTGAAGGATGGCCAGTCAGCCCGCGCAAGGCACCACCTCGGTCGAGACGAGACACCCGGCTGCTGTCCGACCGGCTCAAGACAAACTGGGTAATGATCACTGCCATAAGAGTCCCCCAACACCTTCCACGAAAAATCGAGTAAGGCATCGAGGGACACCAAGGAGAGATCAATACAGGTAGATGAACCCGTGGGTTCGTGGAAGTAGGTAGGTTCACCGGAATTGAGGCACGCGAAGGAAAGTTCCTCCATTAAGGAGAGCAACATACCAGCAACATTAGTCGACCGGACATCTCCCCAAGCCGGGTCGCGACTGTTAAAGTCCCCGAGGAGGAGAAACGGTCGAGGCAGTTGCAACACCAACTCGCGAACCGCGTCGCGAGAAGGAATATAAATCGAGCAGGCAGTGTACTGGCGATCTAAAAAGTGCCGCACAGCAACAGCCTGCAAGGAAGTACGAAGAGGCACACCTCGCGAGGGTAATGAATGATGTACATAAATCGCCGCACCCCGCCGGCGTGTGTGCTCATCCGGGGTGCAAGGGAAACCAGCATAGCCAGAGAGACGAGGGATAGTCTCCTGGAGACAAACACAGGAAGGCCGCTCGCTCTCCAGCAGGGACGCAAGGTTCTCCCAGTTAGCTAAAAGCCCCCTACAGTTCCAATGCAAAATGGAACTGTAAGGGGAAGTGGCATTATAAGAAGCAGAGAAATAGCCACGGACCAAGCTGAACAGCAAACTCAACGGTCCGTAACCGGGGACGGAATCGGCTTCCCCGACTCACCCCGAACGGGGGGGGGTAGGGGCCACCGACCCCGCAGCTGCTTCATCCGTAGTAGAACGAGAGGTGGAAAGTGGAAAAGGGAGTTCAGAGGTGGGGTAGAGACGACGAGACGGGCCCAGCCGAAACCCCCGACTCCCCACCAGAGGGGGGCCGGGGAGAACCAGATGTTCGAGGGCTCGTCACACCAGACAAATGCTGACGGGGGGGGGGGGAGAAAAGGTCAACCACAGGTGAGAGAGGTAGATCCAGGAGAGAGACCCGACCACTCTCAGCAGGAGCCGAAGGGAGTGAGACTCCATGAAGAAGGGCCAGGCTCCTCTCGACCGGGTCCACCATGGGAACCGAGTCAGTAATCGAGGGTGTCATGGGGCGGTGTACCTCAACCGACACCCGGACACTAGTTGGGGCACTGGGAGGTGACGCCTCACCAGCCCTCCGTATAGGGGGGGGGGGGTCCCGAGCGGATCAGGAGCGGCGCGCCGCTTCCCCTCCGGTGAAGAAGGGGAAGCAGGGCGAGCAGCAGTCATGATCGGGTCTGGAGGACTCCGACTCCGACCACGGCGACGCTTCCTCCTCCCCTTTGGGGCATCACCTTCCCCACCCGAGAGATGAGTAGGCAAAGATCCAGACTCCAAGGCCGGAGAGGGAGAAGGGGCACTTGTAGGCAGGGAATCAGATGGGATGTCTGAAAGTGAGGCAGAGGGACAAGAAGGTCCCGCGGCGCCAGGGGACCATCAACCCCCGGAACTTCCAGGGGGGGCACCACTTCGGTAGGCGCCGGGGTAGCACGGGAGGGGCCCGAGGACCCGCCAGGGCCAAGAGCCGCAGCATAGGACAAACCCCGCCGCGGCTCCCGGTCACGGACCCTATCGCGCGCCTCCCGCGCACTAAGGAATTCGGTAGTCCTTAAGGACCGCACCTCGAATTCAAACTTGAAAACGGGGCAGTCCCGAGAGGAGGAAGGGTGGGCCCCCGAGCAGTTCGAGCACCGCGGGGGCTTCGTGCACGGGGTAGGGTGCGCAGGCCCACCGCAGCGGACACATAGCTTACTCTCACGGCGGCACGCAGAGCTAACATGGCCGAACCGGTTGCAGCCAAAGCAGCGAACCGGGTCAGGCACATACGGTCGCACCGAAAACTCACACTACCGGCGATCACCCACGCCCCAGACCTTCGTTACCCCCTGGGGAGCAAGATCGTCCTGCAACTCGCCAACCGGGATTGACAACAGACGGGAAGCGAAAATGGTGCCCTGACAGCTATTCAATTGCGGATGGGGTCACAGAAACTCTGCAACCCAAAACATCCTGCAACTGTAGAAGGGACTCAGTCACCCCCGAAGAACGGAACTTCAAAAGAAGAGACCCATCCTTCAGAGGGCGGATATCATAACGACAGGGAACCCCCACCGTCTTAAGACGCTGAAACACCTGTTCCGAGTTGCCCGGAAGGGAGCCAGCGCAAGGGCGTAGAACAAGGAATTTGTCCACCGGACAGAAATTGACAGCAGGGACCGGTCCATGTGTAACGGTAACCGAGAGTGGGCGAGAGAACGAGGGCCGCGAAGACCCCGCCCTACGGCCACCACGAGAGCCAGACGCCGCAGAGGACGAAAGGGGGCCATACGGCTTTAAGGTCAGTCCAGCGGAGGCAGAAGCCGCTGAACGACCAGAAGTAGAAGTCTTATCCAAATCCATGGGTGGGCCAGAGTCGTCAACAGGAGGGGATTGAAATTTTGAAATTGAACCCATAAACAAAACCTTTACAAAAAAGACAGCCTCGGACCCAAGGCAACGCACCATCCGCCGCTGCATCCTTCAAGGCGCAGGCCCAACGTCCCGGGTAGCCCGCCCCCCAACCTGACTGTCGTTTTAAAAACAGCAGATTGGCTCTACGGAGATTTGTCCGTTAAGGGCCTAGCAAAGACCCAATCCAGACGCAGCAGCGGTCCGGGCGCCCGTACTGTCCCCAGAGCACGGCTCAGCCACGGAGCGATGCCCCCCGGCGGGTGCATCCGATGACCCCAAGACTGCAAAATACAAACAGAGGGGGGGGGGATACTACAATTGACATAGGCCCAAGACGGAGTCAAGACAAAAGAAATTCCAGGAGACGGAAAAAAAAGGGGAGCAAAAAAAAAAAAAAAAAAAAAACAACGCAACTAGGTAACTATTCGCCCACACCCCCGAGGAGTTGAGGAAACCCTAACAACCCACGAGGTGTACGAGCCCCCTCGGCCCGGCAAGCCGGAGTACCTAATCGCGGGGGATAGTAACGTAATAGAAGTCCCTGATTTTCGTAGGGCTAATTTTGATAGTTTTGCGGATAGGATGAGTAGTGGACTGGGATAACTTATTTATGGGTAATGACAAATTTGCATTGGGAAGGGTTTAAGAAAGTTTTATGAATATCGAAAGGGAGTTTATTCCTCGTAGGCCCAAGCGCGCTAGAAATCATGGTAGGCCCAAGTGGTGGACTAGGGAAATAGGCGAGTTCATAAACGAGCGTAACAGAGCGTATAGACATAATAAGCGCAATGGCACGGCAGCTAACTTTAAGAGATATATCGAGCTTAGACGTCAGGTTAAAAGATCAGTTAGGAATGCTAAGCGTAAATTAGATACTTATAGCTGCGGATTGTAAACAACCCAAAAAAGTTTTTTGAATACGTCAATAATCGTAAGCCGATAAAAGATAACATAGGCCCTCTAGTGCATGTTAACGGCGCTTTGGCTTCTGACGCTCAGGCGATGGCGGGTATTTTCAATAACTTTTTTGCGACAGCTTTTACCGTAGAAGACGTAAATAATGTCCCCGACGTGGATGATATCGTTCCATTTAGTAGCGAGACTATTTTGGATGAAATAACTGTTTACGAGGGTGAGATTGCGTATTATATCGATAGGCTAAAAAGTTAGCAAGGCTCCAGGCCCTGACGCGTTTTATACCAGACATTTGAAAGATTTGAAAAACGTTATTGGAGGCCCCTTAACAAAGATTTTCAAGCAGTCACTCGAAACGGGGATTATTCCTGGACTTCAAATTAGCTAACGTCACGCCCATTTTTAAGAAAGGCGACCGCACAGTAGCTAGCAATTATAGGCCCATTACCTTAACGTCAATTGTCGGTAAACTTTTGGAATCCGTAGTTAGGGATCGTATCATCGATCACTTAGAAAGTCGAGATTTGATTAATAGTAGTCAGCATGGGTTTCGACGCCATAGATCTTGTTTAACTAATTTGTTAGAATTTTATAACGAAATAGTGCGCGAATACGATAGGCATAGAGCGGCTGACGTTATTTATTTAGATTTTAAAAAGGCGTTCGATACAGTTCCGCATAGAAGATTAATTGCGAAGGTTAAAGCGCACGGTATACGCGGTCAGGTAGCTAACTGGTTAGAGGAATGGCTTCGTGGTAAGGGACAGTGGGTCGTTGTTAAAGGTAGTGAATCGGGGTGGTTGGATGTAGGTAGCGGTGTCCCACAGGGTTCAGTGTTAGGCCCATTGCTATTCGTAATTTACATTAACGACATAGATGTAGGATTGACTAGTAACGTGTCAAAATTCGCGGACGATACTTACATAGGAGGTAAGGTTGTTAACGAGGACGATAGAAATAGGTTCCAAGACGATGTAAATAGGATTATGGAGTGGACGAATAAGTGGCAGATGCAATTTAACGTAGACAAATGTAAAGTTTTGCATATAGGTTCTCGTAACAATAATTACACGTACACGATGGATGATAGAGTTAGCGAGCGTTGACGAGGAAGTCGATTTTGGCGTACGCGTATCTAAGGATTTAAAAGTTAGGAACCAGTGCCTGGAGTCTTGCGCAAAAGCTAATAGGATGTTAGGCTTCATAGCGCGTCATTTCGAATTTAAATCGAAGAATATTATATTGCCGCTTTACAAGTCCCTAGTCAGGCCTCATTTAGAATATGCCGTTCAGTTTTGGTGCCCGTATTTGCGTGAGGATATTGATAGGTTAGAAAGGGTTCAGCGTCGTGCCACGAAACTAATTCCGTCATTGCGCAACAAGCCTTATGAAGATAGGATTAAAGAGTTAGACTCGCATTCACTCGAAAGTAGGAGATTAAGGGGGGAGCTTATTCAAGTTTTCAAAATCGTTAATAACATCGATAACGTAAATTTTGACAAACTGTTCACTTTCGATAATAGCAATACTCGTAATAACGGATTTAAGTTGCGTGGCAGACGTTTCATTACTAATATCGCTAAAAACTTCTTTACGTTTAAAGTAATTGATAAATAGAATAATCTTCCCGCGCCTGTCGTGAACTCTACCAGCGTTAATGTGGTCTAAATGGGCATTTTAAAAATCTTAACGTTAAAATAAAAAAACAATTGGCAACAGGAGCTCTGGGGGTGGTAATCGGGGATGAGTCTGTTGACGTCTAAGGCCAGCGTGTGAAAAAAAAAAATAAAATAACACGAACTTAGTTGTAGCTTGTTAAGTAAATTAACCCACTTTTTGTTATTCTTTATGCTTTTTCTTCTTCTCTCCTTATATGCATGTCTGTAACTCTCTTTATTGCATGGTATGATAGTGTTTGAGTTATGAATGTGTTGCATGGTTCATAATGCGTTCTTATTTTACTTCTTTTCGTCTTTCACGTCTTTCCAGCCTAGTGGGCTGCATCCTCTACCTCCCTATGGAGTGGAGGATCGGTCTGCAACAGCTGGGAGAATGTGTTGCTTTCACCCCTTTCCGGCAGAGTGGGCTCTACCTCCATAGGGAGTAGAGGACCGTTCTGCAATCTTTCCTCTTCTCTCCGACTATTTTTCTGACTTGTCGGCAGTGGCCGGCGGATGATGATGGTGAGTCTTTTTTTCTCTTTTTTTTGAATGAATGTTAACCCACGAGTGATAGGTGTTGCTATTACTTAACCCCTTATTCTCTTCTCTTAACCCCCTACTCTTTCCTTTCTCTCAGGCTAACCTGAGAGTGGATCTTAGGGTCTTTGTTAGCCTTAGCTTCTGTAGATCTGTAGATCCTCCTTTCGGGATTTCAGTGAAACCGTTGCTATTGTGCTGGACATATCAAAAGCTTTTGATAGAGTCTTATACAAATCCTTAATTTCCAAACTGCCCTCCTTCAGTTTTCACCCTTATATCTGTGCTTTCATCTCTGATTTCCTTTCTGGCCGATCTATAGCTGCGGTTGTAGATGGCCACTGTTCTCCTCCTAAAGCTATTAATAGTGGTATTCCTCAGGGTTCTATCCTGTTACCCACTCTTTTTCTTTTGCTTATCAATGATCTATTAAGTCGCATTTCCCGTCCTACCTCCTCCTATGCCGATGATTCCACTCTTCACTTTTCCAACCACTTCACAAAGCGTGAATCGCGTGGGACAGCTATGATGCACCTGACCTCTGATCTTTCTACTAGTTCCAATTACGGCAGAGAAAACCTTGTGGCTTTCAATGTCTCAAAAACTCGGTTCCTTCATCTATCTTCTCGTCACAATCTTCTACATGACTATCCCATTACACTGTGCAACAATTTTTTGTTTATGTTGATTTTTCGATCTTTTCTATATGTTTCAGCCACGCTGATTACAGATTTAGCATCGGGTTTGCTCGGAAAACTATAGTTTTTATGATATAGTAAAATTTAGAAATCTTACTTTTTCGCCATTTTTAAGGCATTTTTCTGAGATAAATGTAATTTCAAATGCAAAATTCAAAATGTCCCCAAAACGGGTTTATTAGTAATATTTTTATTGGTTAAGGCCCATTATTAAATATTTGTACACATTTGGTTTCTTATTTCTGTTTATAAAATGTTTTTTTTGTATTTTTTAGATATCTGAATTAGAATTATATGGTGATGGCTACCAAGAGGCCCTGCAGACTCTCTGCAGATTCATTTTGTTACGTTTGCGACCATTACATCAATCCAAAGCAAGTAAAGCACAAAACTGACACAAGAACGAAGTTTTGTACAGCATATCACGCTTACTTTGGCATGCCCATGGGCAATCAAGATAAATTATGGGCACCTCACTTCTGCTCTGGAAGCTGGCGTTCCACATTAGAAGGATGGCTGCGAGGTATCAGAAAAGGCATGCCGTTTGTCATTCTTCGCATTTGGAGGGAGCAAACCAATCACCATGATGATTGCTACTTCTGCATGGTAGACATTTCACTCTACAAGAGAGGTAAAGGTCGAAAAAATGTCCTATATCCAAATATTCCATCTTCTATTGCCCCAGTCCCCCATAATGAAGATTTACCCGTTCCATGCCCACCCACCATGGAGGAAATAGAAGAAACGCCTTTAATATCCTCCGATGAAGATGAAGACTTCGAGGCAAGCTCCAATACGTCACCCCATTTCCCCAACAAGAAAGACATAGACGACCTAGTCAGGGATATGAACCTTACGAAAACCAATGCAGAAATTATGACGTCCCGCCTTAAAGAGTGGAATCTTTTGGACCCAAGTGTCAAGATCTCTTTCTACAGGAACAGGCATTTGTGAGACGTTTCTTTCTACTCCTGTTTTGCATCGAGCTCTCTTTGCTACTGCTGTGATGTGAATGGCCTTCTTGCTGAGATAGGAATTGAATACAGCTCTGCTGATTGGCGTTTGTTTATTGACAGTTCAACTAGAAGTTTAAAAGGCGTCCTACTACATAATGGAAACATGTTTCCATCTATTCCTGTGGCTCATTTGGTTCCATTGAAGGAAGAATATGAAAATGTAAAGCAGTTGCCTGACAAAATAAATTACAGTGAACATAGATGGGATGTATGTGGAGAGTTTAAAATGCTAGGATTCCTGCTTGGACTACTACAGGGCGGTTACACTAAATATTCGTGTTTTCTCTGCCTTTGGGACAGCAGAGCAGATCGTGAGCACTTTGTCAGAAAGGAATGGACGGTGAGAAATGAGCTTAATCCAGGCAAACACAATGTTCTTAATGAAGCCCTTGTTCCAACAGACAAAATTTTGCTACCCCCGCTGCATATCAAGCTTGGTCTTATTAAGCAATTCATCAAAGCTTTGGATGCTGAAAGTGATGCTCTTTATCATATACGTTCAGTGTTTCCCAAACTTTCTGAAGCTAAAATCGAGGGATGCATATTTGTTGGACCTCAAGTCAGACGCATGTTAGCATCTAAAGAGTTAGAAGAAAAAATGACAGCTCTTGAAAAAAAATGCTTGAGAGTCATTTCGGCTTGTAGTCCATGGATTTTTAGGTAACAAGAAGAACGACAACTACAAAGAGCTAGTAGAAAATCTACTCAAACACTTTCAAAGGTTAGGTTGTAGAATGTCCCTGAAGTTACACTATCTGGACTCGCATTTAGAATTCTTCAGACCAAATTTGGGTGACGTAAGTGAAGAACATGGTGAATGTTTTCACCAAGATATCCAAACCATGGAGAGATGTCAGGGAAAATGGGATTATATCTGGTGTTTAATAAGAGATAATCCACGGAACTACAAGAGAAAAAGTAGCTCAATTGTACATTTTTAAGCATTATCCGTTCAGATTTGAGCATATTTGTGTGCATTATAAGCACACCGGACAAAAAATTAGTCACCCCTCTCAGAATGTACCTAATAACGTGTGACGGCGCCTCTGGCCTTGATAACCGCACGAATCCGGCGAGGCAGAGACTCTACGAGGTTGTGCATGTACTGAACATCGATTTGCTGCCACTCGTTCATCAGCCGGTCCCGAAGTTCCGCCAGAGTCCGTGGGTGTCTATTCCTGCGCTTCACATTATGTTCCAAATAATGCCACAGATTTTCAATAGGATTTAAATCAGAGGATTTGGCGGGCCATTCGAGGTGAGACAGTGTTGCAGAATGTTCGTCGTGCCACTCAGACACACTTCTCGCCCTGTGCACACGGCAATTGTCGTCTTGGAAGACAGGAGTGGCAATGTGATGCTGCTCCTGGAGATGTAGGGCAAAGGGTACCAATTCATCATTTAGTATGCGGAGGTACGCCTGCTGGTTCAAATTCATCGTCACTGGAACGAGAGGGCCCATTTCGTGGTACGAAAAACATCCCCAGAACATCACGGAACCACCTCCAGCCTGAACAACACCTTCGACGCATTCAGGATTAAAAGCTTCATTGGACCTGCGATGTACTCGTCGCCCCCCATCATTGGAGAAAAAACAAAAACGGGACTCATCGGACCAAATTACACGTTTCCAATCTGCCGCAGTCCAGTTTTTGTGCCTCTGAGCCCATTTATAACGTGCCAATTTGTGACCTGCTGTTAACAGCGGCCTCGTCCGTGGTACCCTGCTCCAGATGTCCATCGCATGCAGCTCTCGTCGCAATGTCCGTTCGGAAATTGGTCGCTGGAGAACCTCATTGGTTTCTTGGAGCAATTGTTCTCTGGTTTGAAAACGATTTGCGGTTACTAGACGAGAAACATGGCGGCGGTCCCTATTGTCGAGAATTGTTTTCCGGCCACAGTTACGCCGTCGATTTTCAGTTGATTGCGAACTACACCACTCTTTGTAAACTCGCTGGACAGTACGCGTTGACACACCAACAAATTGGGCTACTTCAGACATTTTGTGTCCGTGGGCTCTGCCAAACACGATGGCTCCTTTTTGCCACTGAGTAACGTCTGCCTCACGACCCATTTTGCAGACTATATCCAACACACACTTTGTTCTTCACCACCTCACGAAACAGATCTGATCCTGTGTGCTACGTCACCGCTACTTGTCACTTACCAATGCTACATCAGCGCCCTCTGTGTGACGTTGAACTTCCTACTATCGGTGCTATTAGGGGTGACTAATTTTTTGTCCGGTGTGCTTATATATATACATTATATACACATATATCTTTAAATATGAAATATATTTATTTTCCTTTCCTTTTCTTCATTGTGATTTTGCTCTCTAATAAGCCACTAGGTACAAAGAATAGATTATGGTTAAAAATAAGATAAAACACAAATTTTCCAAAATTTTGTTACATAGTGATTATCTTCAACAATGCACAACTCAATCCTTTGTGTTCTCTTAACATTCTTGGTGTTTCCTTTTCACGTAATATTTACTCGAAAGATCATATACTTTTCCTAAAACATCTTCTAAGAGGTTAGGTATGCTGTACCGGCTGTGCAGTTTCTTCTTCATCTCCAGTCACTCGCTGTCTCTGTACAAGGGTCTTGTCCATCCCTGTACAGAGTATGCTTCTCACGCATTGGGTGGCTCAACCCACTCAACTCTACTTGACTGGAGAGAATCAAAGGCTTTTCGTCTCATCAATTCCCCACTTCTTACTGCCTTCAATCCCTCTCTCTTCGCTGCAGTGTTGCACCACTCTCTCTTTACTATTGCTATTATAACGGACACTGCTCTTGTGAACCCTCTGCATGCCTCCATTAAGGAGAGAAAGCAGTACCAGACATTCGACACATTCTCATTATTTTCCTTTCCAATTATCTAATACAAGGAAGGGTTAATCGGTATTCTTAATCTTTCATCTACTCAACCAGTCAACTCTGGAACAATATTCCTCAATCTATCTTTCCCTCTGCGTATGACCTCCAATCTTTCAAATGCAGTGTCCAGGCACCTTGAAAACCTTGGACCTTGATTTTGGCTCTCTTCTTCCTCTATGGTGGAAGGAACGTTTTTGCGGGCATTCGCCCTTAGCCCCTCCTTCTTTCATAAAAAATAAATAATAAAACAACTGAAATTTTGGTAAGTGACAAATCTAAGCAAAATTAGATAAATAAGTATGAGAGAGAGTAATCTTCAATGAAAATTTAACGAGAGGTTCAACAGTTTATGTTTTCAATTGCTACGAAGTTGCTAAAGTTATTTACCATTAGCGTGACTAATGCCAGAATAAAGCTACGCCCGAATCGTGAAACACCGAAAAATAAATTCTTTACCTTCGAAATATGTTCCAAGGCTCTCTGGTAACTCCTCACTTTAGTAGAAAGGGCAAGGACAGCCCTGTGAGGCTGAGAAGAACAGTCCTGACAAAGGGAAGAACTCTGATTCTGTCGTTCTTTCCTGGGACCTCCGCACACGGCGCAATTTTCGACTCTGAAAAAGCGAGCGATCGAAGATGTTCCTTCAAGATGGGAAGCTGCTTCCTTGTTCAAGGTGTGCTGAGAGGGACGCGGAAGTTCTTGAAACCTAAATACAAAGTTTGAAATTAACTGCAAAAAAAAAAATTTCTAATTCTCATCTTATGGTGATCATTAACTTTTAATAGTAGACCTTTATCTGCACTGCACACACCAAATATAAACCGACTTGATATGTTCAAATTTTGTGCAGCAAATATTGCAACAATACCAGACTAAAATTAATGTACCTAAATACTTAAGATAATTTTCAAATACTCAGAAAACATGACAACCGGTCACACTCACCACTTGTTAACATCGACCCCGAGCAGCGAGAAGCACCGCCCTAGAGCCGGAATGATGGCTTTCGTGATGTAATATAGCGAATTCACTCTGAGAGAGGGGTCACTGATGAGGGCATCAGGGGAACGGACTAAACGGATCAGGGGCAGTCCAGGCGCCCCGTAGACGATCACGTAAGGAACTCTCTCCCCCACGCGCGGCTCCCTCCTTTGATCCACGCGCGTCCACTGCCTAAGTTAAAAGTGTCATGTTTTACAGTGTACGTCTAAAATTAATTTAACTTTCAATAAATAATGAACTTGTCTAATTCGACTCCATAACGACAAAGTCATTAAGTCACGTACAGGGTGGAGCAAAAGTCACGATAAGATGGCTTTTGTTTGGATTTGATGGGTTTTTAACGGAGCAAACTTGGAAATTTTAACTTGTCAACACACAAGATGAAATCCACACGGGAATTCTTGATGTTTGAGACATGAAGTTCTTAAAAATTGTGACTTTTGAACCACCATGCACACGTTTCCTGAACCAAGTACGCTGTGACCTACATATCGTAAAGACAAGCTTAAACAATAGTAAATGACTTATTCCGACCTAGTGAGTTCGATGGCAGGAACGCAGGCGTTTTGTTTATATCCTTTAGGTCCACGAAATTCCTTCGCGAAGATCAGGTCTTGAATGGAAACTTTCCCTTGTAGAAACTTACTGAACTGACGCTGAACGAACGACTTCACTAACGATACGTCAGAGGAGTTGAACAAAATCCGCAAAGATTTTTCAAGGATCTAAAAATTATTTTTCCATTTTAATACACCTCTAAATTCTGTCACACATTAATTTTACTTTTTAATATATTGTTATTTTTCGTACCTAAACTTAACATAGCAAGAGGAAGAAAACCAAGTTAATGCGAACAGTAATTCAGCATTGGATGCTATGTCCAACTTTATGTTCTATGAGACAAACACAATACTTGAAACTCCTAATAGAAAGGTAGAAAGAATTACAAGCAAACCTTTGCCGTAGCTGGACATCCATCTCTCCTGACCGTTTCGATTCCTTTCGCATCGAAAACGGGGTCTTTCTGATTAACATTTTCATACATGTATCCAACGTATCTTTTCTTCGTCTGCGGTTGTGAAATAATAATAATAAAAAAGTCAGATGCTAAACGCTGTACTGAAACTTATTTGCTAGATTCACTAAAAATTAAAACTCCATTCTATTAGATACCTGGTCTGTATAAAGTAACGCGAGAGAAGAGACAAATCCGATTGAATTATATTAACGCAATTGAACAGGAACGAGTAATATTTATTGTGTGTACTTTATAAAAACTGTATATTCGATAGCAAGGTTTATATGAGGTGTTCTACAGATCTACAGAAGCTAAGGCTAAAAGACCCTAAGATCCACTCTAAGGTTAGCCCGAGAGAAAGGAAAGAGTAGGGGGTTAAGAGAAGAGAATAAGGGGTTAAGTAAGTAGCAACACCTATCACTCGTGGGTTAACATTCATTCAGAAAAAGAGAAAAAAGATTCACCATCATCATCTGCCGGCCACTGCCGACAAGTCAAAAAAAATAGTCGGAGAGAATAGGAAAAGTTGCAGAACGGTCCTCTACTCCATAGGGAGGTAGAGCCCACTCTGCCGGAAAGGGGTGAAAGATGAAAAGAAGTAAAATAAGAATGCTTACAAACCATGCAACACATTCTTAACTCAAACACTATCATACCATGCAAACTACAGACATGCAATAGAGTTACAGACATGCAAATAAGGAGAGGATAAGAGAAAAAGAAATAAAAAAGTATAAAGAGTATAACAAAAAGTGGGTTAGTATAACGCTAAGAGCTACATCTAAGTTCTAATTTTTTTTTTTTTTTTTTTTTTGCATATCACACGCTGGCATGTCACAAACTGGCATTAGTCGTCAACAGACTCATCCCCGATTACCACCCCGAGAGCTCCTGTTGCTAATTGTTTTATTATTTTAAACAACGTTAATATTTTTAAATTGTATAGATAATACAAGGATAAATAACTTAGTTTATGCCGATGATATGGTGTTAATAAGTCCCTCTGTTAAAGGTCTGGATCGGCTACTAAACATCTGCGAAGTGTATTCGCAGAAACATGATATTCTTTTTAATGTTACAAAAACTAAGGTTATGCAATTTCATCCTAAAAGCTGTAATCAGCCAGCTGATATAAGGTTTAAAATGACTGGTGAAGTAATTGAGGAAGTACAAAAGTTTAAGTATATGGGTCATACTATTACCAGCTCCTTGAGTGATGACTCGGATATAAGAAAACAATCTCGAAGCCTGTGTGCTAAAGCGAATATGACCATAAGGAACTTTCGTTTCTGTACAAGTGAAGCTAAAGAGACACTCTTTCGTACTTTCTGCAGTAATATATACGGTCAGCAACTCTGGGTGAATTATAAAAAAGGTTCTGGCAGAACCCTAAATTTGCTGTACAACAGGTCTTCTATACTCTTACATAAATTACCCCCAAAGATGCTCAGCTTCGTAAATGTTTGCTACCCGCAATGTCCAGAGCTTCCCGGAGGTAACAAGACGTGCTCAACACAGTCTAATGCAAAGAATTAAAAAATCAACCAACCCGATCATCCAAGCTATCCATGAGTCCTGCCATTTATCCTCTAAGCTATGGACTTCTTGGTACGAAAACGTCTGTCTGTAGGTCCACTTAACTTCGACAGTGCAGTATTATTTCTAATCAATTGCATATATTTCTATTCTTAGTATGTGAACTGTCATTGTATTAATAATATTTGTCATATGGACTATAGTCTGCCAATAAACCTTTTCATTTTCATTTAAAATGCCTGTCTAGACGGTTTTTAAACACATTAACGCTGGTAGAGTTCACGACGGGCGCGGGAAGATTATTCCATTTATCAATTACTTTAAACGTAAAGAAGTTTTTAGCGATATTAGTAATGAAACGTCTGCCACGCAACTTAAAATCCGTTATTACGAGTATTGCTATTATCGAAAGTGAACAGTTTGTCAAAATTTACGTTATCGATGTTATTAACGATTTTGAAAACTTCAATAAGCTCCCCCCTTAACCCTTTAATGATGGATGGTACCTTAAGGTCCACCAGAAATAATAATATAAATTGTACTACAATGCCTCGTTTCTATAAATGTTTCTACATGTTTATATATAGATGTCATTTAGTTGTTGAGAAAGAAACCCAAAATGTGTATCATTTCAGTGACTAGTTGCTAAAATATTTAGTTTTGAATAACAATAAAACCTATACGTTCTGGTAACAAGAGTGACCGCATATGCTGCGGACTAGTCCTTAAAGGGTTAATCTCCTAGTTTCGAGTGAATGCGAGTCTAACTCTTTAATTTTATCTTCATAAGGCTTGTTGCGCAATGACGGAATTAGTTTCGTGCCACGACGCTGAACCCTTTCTAACCTATCAATATCCTCACGCAAATACGAGCACCAAAACTGAACGGCATATTCTAAATGAGGCCTGACTAGGGACTTGTAAAGGAGCAATATAGTATCCTTCGATTTAAATTCGAAATGACGCGCTATGAAGCCTAACATCCTATTAGCTTTTGAGCAAGATTCCAGGCACTGGTTCCTAACTTTTAAATACTTAGATACGTGTACACCTAAATCGACTTCCTCGTCAACGCTCGCTAACTCTCTAGCATACATCGTATACGTGTAATTATTATTACGAGAACCTATATGCAAAACTTTACATTTATCTACGTTAAATTGCATCTGCCACTTATCCGTCCACTCAATAATCCTATTTACATCGTCTTGGAACCTATTTCTATCATCCTCGTTAACAACATTACCGCCTATTTTAGTATCGTCCGCGAATTTTGACACGTTACTAGTCAATCCTATATCTATGTCGTTAATGTAAATTACGAATAGCAATGGGCCTAACACTGAACCCTATGGGACACCGCTACCTACATCCAACCACTCCGATTTACTACCATTAACAACAACCCTCTGTCTCCTAGCACGAAGCCATTCTTCTAACCAGTTAGCTACCTGACCGCGTATACCGTGCGCTTTAACCTTCGCAATTAATCTTCTATGCGGAACTGTATCGAACGCCTTTTTAAAATCTAAATAAATAACGTCAGCCGCTCTATGCCTATCGTATTCGCGCACTATTTCGTTATAAAATTCTAACAAATTAGTTAAACAAGATCTATGGCGTCGAAACCCATGCTGACTACTATTAATCAAATCTCGACTTTCTACGTGATCGATGATACGATCCCTAACTATGGATTCCAAAAGTTTACCGACAATTGACGTTAAGCTAATGGGCCTATAATTGCTAGCTACTGTGCGGTCGCCTTTTTTAAAAATGGGCGTGACGTCAGCTAATTTGAAGTCCAGGAATAATCCCCTTTTCGAGTGACTGATTAAAAATCTTCGTCAAGGGGCCTCCAATAACATTTTTCAAATCTTTCAAATGTCTGGTATAAAACGCGTCAGGGCCTGGAGCCTTGCTAACTTTTAGCTTATCGATTTAATGCGCAATCTCATCCTCATAAACAGTTATTTCATCCAAAATAGTCTCGCTACTAAATGGAACAATATCGTCCACGTCGGGTACATTATTTACGTCTTCTACGGTAAAAACTGTCGCAAAAACGTTATTGAAAATGCCCGCCATCGCCTCAGCGTCAGAAGCCAAAGCGCCGGTAAAATCCACTAGAGAGACTATGTTATCTTTTATCGGCTTACAATTATTGACGTATTAAAAAAACTTCTTTGGATTATGTTTACTATCCGCAGCTATAAGTATCTTTAAATTACGCTTAGCATTCCTAAGTGATCTTTTAACCTGACGTCTAAGTTCGATATATCTATCTGTTACGCTCGTTTATGAACTCGCCTATTTCCCTAGTCCACCACTTGGGCCAGCATGATTTCTAGCGCGCTTGGGCCTACGAGGAATAAACTCACTTTCGATATTCATAAAACTTTCTTTAAACGTCTCCCAATGCAAATTTGTGTCATTACCCATAAATAAGTTATCCCAGTTCACTACTCTCATCCTATCCGCAAAACTATCAAAATTGGCCCTACGAAAATCAGGGACTTCTATTACGTTACTACCCTTAGTGTTTTCTATCAATAACTTAAACCTAAGAATTTGATGATCACTACATCCTAAACTCTCGTCTACTTCTAAATCTTCAACTATATTTTCGCCGTTCGTCATCACCACGTCTAAAATATTGTCACCACGCGTTGGTTCGGTAACCATCTGTCGTAAAAAATTATCTTCCATGAACTCAATCAATCTCAAACCCTCCTCATTACCAGTAAAAGTCTCGTAATTAACATTAGGGCAGTTAAAGTCTCCGACAATTATACTATTCCGATTATCAATAAAGTTACCATGAAGTGAGTAAAATCTAGCATCGGTATCGAGGGGTTGAACGGGAGGTCTATAAACAACAACAAAATTAAAACTAATACTACGCGCCTTAACTTCAACGCATATCGCAGTAATTGCTGCCGGAAAATCTATCTTAACCTCGATAGCCCTAAGGGAATTACGAATGTACAGCAAAACGTCGCCATGAATCCTATGTAACCTATCATTTGTAGAGAGTTTAAAACCCGGTATATCAAACTCCCCCAACAAGTCCCGAGTCACGGTATTTAACCACGTTTCAGAGAGCAACTATATCGTATTTGCCGGAATAAATTATCGCCTTAAATTCGTTTAATTTATTTTTAATACTACGCGCGTTACAATAAAAGACGTTTAAGTTATTTTTTGCCACGGGCCGGCGTTTTAAACTATTTTTCACGTCGGGCCCGCGTTCCCCGGACCTACAACGTTTAAAGAAGGCTTCGGCCTATCCAGCTTTCGTACGTTTTCGTCAATTAACCTACCTAGCCTAGCATCACCTATTTCATTAAAATGCACCCCATTTTTTATAAAAAGGGTAGGATCAGTGAATTCTGACCACAGCTTTACGAAGGATACATTTTCCTCAGCACAAATCTCTTCTAATTTAGTACTAAAAAATATCGTTTTAGACTTAATCCTAAGACCCAAACCGTGCCTAGGGGTAATACCTAGAACTAAAGACCTATCTGACCTCGCCTTTAGAGACCTAATCCCCTATATCTCTCCAAAAGGTCAGGCACTCTCGTATCGGGCCTATACGAGTCGTTGCCCCCTATCAACATCGAGTGACGGGAGGCAACGTCAATCCTATCCACTTCGTCTCTAACTCTGTCAACCCTGGCCCCTGGGAGACAGACCCCCCCCTCCTCTTGGTTGGATGCCGTTCAACGAACTCTGTGTCCATCTGGCGCACTAAAGAGTCCCCAATTAAAATAGTTTCCCCCTCATTCACGTCCTTTTCGAAATGGGCGAAAGGGGTCGAAACCTCGATATGGGGGGGGGGGGGGGAGGAGGAGGATTCCTATCACCTAACGTACGCGGCCTAGCTCCACCCTAACTTCTCTAAACCCCTCCCCATCTACTAATCTCGGACCAACCTTAACCCCTTCCTCAACTCTATCCAACCTTCCCGATAAGCTACCTAAACTAGACACTAGACACTAGGTTTCGCACCTCACCCTTCAAATTACTAACGTCTTCAACGTTAGTATTGGTTCGGCTTTCGTCAACCGTAGCCCTACCCTTGCCCTCATCAAGCGTTGCAAGTCTTTCCGTTACCTCACGTACACTGCGTTTTATGTCAACTATTTCCTCCCTTAATTTGCAAAAAAAAAAAAAAAACCTATCTCTTGGTAATCGCCATAGGACCGCCGTCATAATCCCTAAAATCCGTATACCACCGATTCACCCCAAACCTAACACACGACGCTTTCTGCGACGGCATCGCGCAAGTTAAATTAGTTTATAACTGTCACAAGTTTAAATTAAGCCGGCATGCTATGAAAACTTCTAAATCGCTAAAAACCACTAATATTCAATTACTTAACTATAACAATGTGAATATAAACGTAAGTATATAAAATTCAAAACTTTCCAAAAGTAAAGTTATTAGCAATATCCAAAAGTAGAAGCAATATCAGAGCTCAGGAAATACGTCCGTTCAGTAGAGTCTGGCTGACGAATGAGTTAAAAAACATGTTGAAACTAGTTTAAAGCAATTCAAATCGGACTCTCTCTCTTCACTCACGTTATTTGTACACTTATTTGTACACACCCTGCACTACACTCACAAACCCAATCCATTACATTTAAAGGTAAAGATATGCTAAAGTGAAGCCAGCCTTTTCATGCTTTCGAACTGGTCAATGTGGATTTGCTTTCAACAAAAAGAACGAACTGAAAAATTTCCTAACGTTTCTTTGGTACTGGTTTGTAAACAAACGAAATCTGTAAAAGTTACTAAATTTAAGTCTATTTAACAATAAATATAATATTTAAATAATTTTAACAAGAATTCACTGACGTTTAGTGTTATAAATTCTACTATAAATTTTAGTACAATATTGTTTTCGTTCGACCTTCATTTTTCAAAGTTCGTTTTAGCTTAAAACCAAAAATTGACAAACGGAACACACCCACTTTGCTTCCACTTTGTTCGACAGATAGAAAATATGCCAAAGAAACACGTGTACTTGCATTTTATTTTTTATGAGAAACTGAAACAACTTTTAATTTTGTCAAATATTTTCCTTTTTAAAAAACTAAAGTGGTGCGCCACAATTTAACTCTATAATGGTCAATTCCCGCTTGTATCATAGCTCAAGAATTTTATTTTTAAAGTGAAAACTTATGATTTTACTTCAAACACATACCATAGAGAAATTTTTAATGCAACTTCGCAAATTTTTAGTCAGTAACTTTGAGCGTGAAGCTTTTTTTTATTTTTACTTTGAGGACTTCGTTGGTCAATTCGTTTTTCTCGATTTCACCAAAGTGTAAGAATTTTTCAAGATTTTTGAATAAAGTTTGATCGTTTGCGGATGAACGAAAGAGTATCCGCTTTTAAAACCATTCACCAACCTGCAGTATGCAAGGGAGATAAACTTTTTCAAACTTGAGTTTAACGGGCTTGGGGTTGTGCTGAGTGACTTCATCGGCTATTTCTTTGCCGATTCTGAATGCCTCCTCCTTTGATCTACCAGGAAGGAGCACGAAGAGGGAGTCTGTATCCCCATAAACCACTCTTCCCCCCCAGTCCTTGCGAGACTTGACCAGAGTGATTGCTCTCTCCAAAGTCTCCCTCCCTTTGCTTACCACGCTATCTCCAACCTAAAGCAAACGTAGTCACATCAAATACAAACAGATTATAAAGTTGAACTCAATGTTCTCCACACTGAAGCATTAAAGAAACCAACATTTAAAGAGAAGAATATCACTGAATTAAGAGTTAAATCAGTAAGTATGAATTGTAAGAATAAAGGTACATACACAGTCTATAATAATAATAATATAGGCCTGCACTTAATAAAGGAAAACGCAATGATACCTCAACACAAGGCATCCTTCCGGAAAAGCTAGCGCTTGTGTACCCATAGGTGACATTGGCAATCAGCTTAAGTCCCAACTGACGGGAGTGCAACACGCGAGAGAGGGAAGCATCGTCTTTGTATTCCTTCATGGCAGTTTTCACCTGTTAAAGTTTTAAGAATTTATTATATTACAACACATGAAACTCCGGTTACTTCAAACTAATTTTTCACTTTTAAAGCAAAAGCAATTATGAAACTTAAACGCTTTAATACATAAAAGACTCTTATGTAAAGCGTCTTTCACATTAAACTATTCGTGAAATGGGACGTTACTCGGAAAAGAATGAAATTCAGTCTACCTACCATTATTCTAGTATTCAAAATTTCCTCTACCATTTTAGGCAAAATGCCTTTCTTAACGCTCGGCTGAACGAATGCGACGCCACAAGGAGAAATATTAATCTGAAGATAAAGAAACGATAAGAATCTAGTTTAAATAATTTAACGACAAACAAAACTCAAATCTTAAGCGAAGACCAAATTTTGCTTTATCATTAATAATATATTTCAAATTATTTAAAAAATACAAATGGAACACGACTATCTAAACACAGAAATAGATAATACCAAACCAAGTTACCTGATCAATAATGGAAGCGAGGTAGTCGGTGGGTACCCTCAACTGCGAGGTGCCAAAGTCGAAGGGGTCGTCACTTACCCCGAGCGACGAGACTCTACCGAGGCAGGTAGAGAAACAGTAATTGTAAGCGATCATCATGGAAGGGTACAGAGACTGAAAGTCCAGGACTACGACGGGATCAGCATAATACCTGAAGGAGAGGGGTCACTTTTAGTAATGACTAGCGGAGCGACCCGGCGTTGCCGGGGTGGATGTTGAACGCTAATATATATACAGGGCGTCCCAAAAAAATGTATACACACTTTAAATAATTATAAAGGCAGTGTTTATTAAAATACATTTCATTTTCAAAATGTAATAGAATCTACAGACATTATTTAATTGTTTTGTCAACGCCTGTTTTCAAACTGACGTCCGTTCTGGTCCAGGCACTGCTGATAACGCGAAGCAATGGAATCGCAAACATCACGAAACATTTCGTTTGATATTTGTGTGCATTCTCGTTCAATGGCTGCTCTCAATTCAGCGACTGTTGCAGGTTTTATAGCGTAGACTTTGTCTTTTAAGTATCCCCATAAAAAAAAGTCTAGTGGTGTGAGGTCTGGTGAACGCGGAGGGTATTCTACGAAACCCCTTCGTCCAATCCACATCCACATCGTGCCAAGTACCACTCGCAATACTCCACTCTTCGGTCCGGATCATCTTCATTAATAGCATGGACTAATCTTGGAATGTAACTTTTCCATTGACAGCGCTTCAAAATGCGTTGGACAGACGATTCTGAAATTCCTACCTCACGACTCGCTTGCCGCACAGATTTTCTTGGACTTTGGTGATACGTTTCCAGTACTCTTTCTTGCTTTGTGGGGCTTGTCGATGTCCGTGGTCTTCCGGAACGCTTCTTGTGGACATTCTGAACAGTTCCAACGGCTTCAAACTTATCTCTAATTCGAGTGATGGTAAGTCGCGTTGGTGGATCTGTTTGAAACTCCCTCCTAAACTGTCTTTGCACTTCAACTGCATTTTCACACTTCCAGTAGCATTTTAGAATGAATTTCCTTTGTTCAAAGCTTAGTCTGACTGCCATTATTAATTCTAATGGGTTTAACTTGGAAAGAAAGAAACATCAATTGAGCTATCAGCTGTTAAAGTGTGTATACATTTTTTTGGGACGCCCTGTATATATATATATGCATGGTTAAGTTAATTGAATGCCCGGTTAGGTTAATTGAATGCCCAGTTAGGTTAATTGAATGCCCAGTTAGGTTAATTGAATGCCCAGTTAGGTTAATTGAATGCCCAGTTAGGTCAACTGAATGCCCAGTTAGGTCAACTGAATGCTCGATTAGGTTAATTAAATGGCCGGTTAGGTCAACTGAATGCCCGATTAGACTAACTGAATGCCCGGGTACGTTAATTGAATGCCCGGTTAGGTTAATTGTACACCCTTGACGATTGGTTACGTTGTCATGATATTTTCGTTAAAGCCAACGAAAATATCACGACTTAACCTAACCAATCGTTAAGGGCGTACAGATGACCTAACCTGGCATTTAATGAACCTAACCGGGTATTCAATAATAGCGGAGCGACCCGGCGTTGCCGGGGTGGATGTTGAACGCTATATATATATATATATATATATATTTCTATATATATGCCCGGTTAGGTAAACTGAATGCCCAGTTAGGTTAATTGAATGCCCGGTTAGGTCAATTGAATGCCCGGTTAGGTCAATTGAATGCCCGGTTAGGTCAATTGAATGCCCGGTTAGGTCAACTGAATGCCCGATTAGATTAATTAAATGGCCGGTTAGGTCAACTGAATGCCCGATTAGATTAATTGAATGCCCGGGTACGTTAATTGAATGCCCGGTTAGATTAATTGTACACCATTGACGATTGGTTAGGTTGTCATGATATTTTCGTTAAAGCCAACGGAAATATCACGACTTAACCTAACCAATCGTCAAGGGCGTACAGATGACCTAACCTGGCATTCAATGAACCTAACCGGGTATTCAATAATTTTACCATAGGTTTCGTAATGATCTTGATGACGTCATTTAATATTTTAAAATTAATTATTTAATTTATTAACACCCACGTGCACAACCTCGGGACCTAATCAATATGTGTGTGAAGTTTCATGTTTATAACTGCTTCCATTTTGGAGTTATGGCTGAAACACACACACACACACACAGTCTTTTTATTATTATTATTATTATAGATAAACAATAGACTGGTACAAATTTAAAACCGAAAGACTTCCGAAAATCAAAAATTTTTATAAAGAAAAGGGGAAAATTGGTTTTGTAGGCCTAGGGGGTCCGAAATTTTCATAAAATGGAAAATAATTGCTATTTTCTTACTTACAGCGAGAGGCATAATGATATTAGGATACCTAATAGAAATTTTGTAATATTTTAAAGTGGGGAAAATAAATAATTTTCTAAAAATGATCTTCAACTATAAAAGCGCATCTAATCAGATAACTTAATTAACGTATTTCTATGACAACTAAAAAAATAGAATGATAAATCAATATCCTATCAAATTGTTTGTGTATATGTAAAATTATTTGTACAAAAGCCACAGTAATAAAACGCACAAAAGTCACGGTAAATAATTTCGAGTGTGGCTCGTTTAACTTTAAACTCGTGTTTATTTAAAATTGCCCGTTTTAATTATGTAATTTTTTGTATTGAATCGATAAAGAAATCTTTTGTGAATCGAAAAATGTTAAAATTATAACAAATATCAAAATATTTTGTATAAAAATCATTGAATTTTAAAAATGCATGTTTGTTTTTAGTTTTTTGCAAAAAGTTCTTTATGAATTTTAAAAATATATACTTTTTTTAAATTGAATCGATAAATAAATATTTTGTGAATCGAATGATATTAAATGTTTAGTAAATATTGACTTATTTTGTGCCAAAATTATGATTAAAAATGAAAAATTAAAAAAATGCGTGTACAGACATGGGAAGAACTGTACCCCTAAAAGGGGGAAGGAATTATGTTAGGGAATTTTTTTTTTAGCATGGGCACTGCACAATAAAAAGACGCATCGAATGGTGAAAACCGCATTGTTCTACACCAATTGTAGCGACCTGTAGGTGTGCGCAAAAAAACTTACATATATATATATATATATATATATATATATATATATATATATATATATGATATATATATATATATATATATATATATATATATAAGGCTTCATTTCTGAAATAGTATATTAGATTTACCTCGTGCATAACCTACATTCGTAGAAAACTTAGTTTTTCGGTGGTTTTCTTAATAACGATTCAACATAGAAAGAAGAACAGAGCCTCTCCTTCCTTTCTCTTTATTACATCAATTCACTCTTTTAAACGTGAACCTAAAACCACTACATACTTTGATTCTGGTTCCATTATGAGAGGTAACCATTCAGGAGCTTTCATCCTCGACCTCTGATGGATGTCAGGCGATACGGCGACCATGTTCTCGCCTCGAGACAACCGCAGCATCATTGATTCCACCCGAAGCTTTAAAAGATCCACCATTACTAATACGCTTAGCTTCAGCTTCAGTCTATCGATTTCGATAGCCGACTTAAACAAAAGAAAGTCGAATTGCTAAATTCAATCGTGATGTTATGAACATTATTAAAAATTTGAACAATTTGTTACAATGAAGTAACATGATCATAAAAGTTTAACCCTTTTGCTCCGGGTGTGGCATATAAACTACACGTCCAATTTGCGCTCAGATCCGGATGTGGCAAATAAACCAACTCCTAATCTTTTCTGAACTCCGGGTGTAGTTTATAAACCAAGGGTATATCCCTCTCTCTCCACCCTCTGGGGTTGAAAATGGGGGGATATATGTAATATAATTCGAATTCATATAATTTGCTTCAAAGCTACCCATAGTGAAAGGTTAAAGAGTACTTTCCTTTGGGACACAAACACACTTACTCAATCTACTCTGATCTCTCACCTGCGTACCACGCGCCAGAACATCGTAAAAGGGAATGCCGAATAGGCGAGCTAACTCCGCGGTGCGAGGGATCAGGTCGAGACGGTGAAGCAGTTCAATGGTAAGATGGCACCTGCGCGTATAATGTTCCAAGGTTCGAAACCTTAAGAAGATGAATTAACATTAATGATACACTATCATACATCAAATTATTTATCCAACCTGTATATCGTTTGTGACTTCTGACAAAAGTATATTTCACAGAACAATTTCAAATAGCAGTAATGCTTTCATTACAAAACAATTACGAGGGTTCTGAGTTAAAGATTTAGTGTAGGGATCCCAGTGCTTAAGAATAAAAATAAATTAACGTTTTGGGGTCGGAAAACCACGCTAAATATGAAGAACAACCAAATGCTTTGATGGTATTTGCTACACCAAACAAAACTTTATTGAAACAGACTTAAAATAAATTCACGAGTTAAACAATACAACTGCATTAAAAACAAAAACTCTAAAATTAGAGTTTTTCCTTTTAAGGTGAACTGGAGTGAGTGAGTGAGCGAGTTACCAGCAGATTAATGGGTTACTTGAAATAAATAACTTTAACAAATATTTTATAAATTTTATATTTTATTCTAGACTGTTTTTGATTGAGTGCGTGACACCAGATTTAATGTAAACTAGAAATAAGAAATATTTTAAATACATTAAATAATTACCAAAGATTACCTGATTTGAACTAGTTTAAGTTCCTTAATAATAATAATTACATAAATTTGGAATACTTTCGGACCTAAACTCAAATCCACCGAAAGGCTAACAACCCCTTTGAAAGAAATCACAGTATATGCATTTACTTCAAGACATGAAAGGCTCTTGGAGGTGGAAGGGGGGAGCGACATTAAATAAAACCACAAAGATTGCGCACTATCACAAATATTCAAACCCATTCGCAACAGCACTCAGAGTAACAGAAAAATGTAACCAACCTCTCTTTATCGGTGGTCCACCATTTTGTGAGAAGATCGTAAGAGAAGGTGGGTAGTCTGATGTGGAGAACGTGATAAGCAACGTTTTCAAGAGTGTAGTTTGTGAGGGAAACCTTCAAGGAATGAAAATAACTTTACTTCAAGTAAATTCACTACTTTATGACATCCTTATAAACAGACCCTGTTTTCTTTATCATTTAATCACACCAATTCATTTCTCAATACTACCCATCTGTAAGTATTATTTGCTAATACAAATGGAACACAGTGTATTACATTAACATTAACCCTCTATGTACCGAAATTCAAACTTGCAACGTTAAGAATAATAAATCAGCGGTTATCTACCGGGTACCCAAATCAGTGAATGACACTGGAAAAAATAACTTCAGATCGTACCTCGGAACGCATCAATCTCCAAACGTTAAAAATAACTCTTCCCGCAATGTGGATTTGGTGTGTGTGATCCGCTCCATATTCATCTTTCTTTTCCTGGAAGTGACTGCCAGTACTTTCTGCAATTCTGGAAAGTCGCGACACGATGTCTGGTATTAATATGGTTCCTCTCTCTAGCAAGTAACCCCAAGAAGACATCTGTACCTACGTAAGATTAAAAACGTCAATATAAGTATTAAGAACAAAAATACGTCTTGTGATTCGAGTCGTCCTGAATATAGAATATAAAATATATATATAAAATGTACAAATATATGAACAAGTGACCAACTCCAGTAAACGTACCTCGTAGCCAACAAGGATGTCTGGATCCCAGTGACTCACGAGCTTGATGGCTTCTTCTAATAAATCCTTCTCAGAATTCACGAAGAGTGCAAACATCGACGTAACGCCGGTGTGGGATAGCAAATCGCACGAATCACTGCTCACGATAACTGCTCCTGGAGAGTGAAAATCACAGTTCCAAACACGGGTTGGCAGTATATATATTGGGTGCAGTAAGTATACAACCTAATTTTAACCGATTCATTCTGACGAAAGAAATCGTTTAAGAATTGGATATGCCGCAAAACTTTAAGCATTTACCCACAAATGCTTAAACACAAAACCCGTTTACAATTCAATGTTTTGATGTTTAAAAGTAAAATCTAAATGGGAATAATATCAAAAGCATTTATTTCGTTTCATTCATTCATTATAAAGAAGGTGCGTATTAAATTAAGATATAAAAAAGTAAGCTTATTTTCAACAAGTTTACAATTTCCTTTCCCGCAACAGTCAAAATCTCTAATATACTTATAATTACTCCCTCCATCTTCTTAACTTTCAAAATAACCTCGTAAATAATTAAGGTAGAAAACAAAAAAAAGTAAAAATGGAACAAGAAACCCTATTCAAAGAGTCAATGATTGACTGATTTACTTTTTATTCATAAACAAATTTCTCAAATACAGACACAATACAAAGGAGTATTATAGCGAGAGCTTAGGTGTGATAAGTAGCGAAAAACTGCATAAAAGATGGACGTATGTAATTAGTAAGTATGAATAAACATGGTGATCATAATTTTTTATTTATTTACAAATACATATACTATACAGAGTTTACGCAGATGAGTATAATTTCATTACTAAATAAGGATACCCTACACAATTGTAAACTGCCTTTAGCAAGCGTGAACGAGAAACAGAGAGAAATAGAAACTGTTTTTGAGATGCAAATGGAGACACTGGTCTCACTTGAAGTACCATTGGAGGTATACCCCTAACATTGTCATGAAAGGTAAAACACTGGATCCCTGAGGCTGGGATGGAGTTTTATCCCCATCAGTGATCCCCTTTGTATCCTTATTTGTGTAACTGATTTGAGTGTTTTCGGCCTCGAGATTCAAGCGATATGCTTATACCATGGAGAATGGAACATGGGTCCCAAACGAAACTCTTTAAATAAAAAAAAAACATGTCACCTTCGATTTTCGTAAAGCTTTGAGCAGAAATTCTACAACAATAAGACTTTCGTTATATTTAAAAATTAGAGTGCTATTTTAAAATTCAGATAAGTTTACTCTTGATCATCACAACCCTATAACAAATTCAAAGTCTCAAAATCTGAACTGAAAAAGCTTTTTGCTCCAGAAAATACGTCACCTTTTATTTTAAAAATAATTTACAAAGTAACTATGTAGTGCGTAATCTTTTAGAAAACTCAAAAACCAGAATGGTTGATCAAATATTTAACGCACTTTTACGACTGCGATGATGACGTAAAACCTAATAAGTAATTCGCAATTGAACTTCGGTCAGCTCACAATAACGGAATACCTTCAAAATGTAACAAAAATTTAGTTTCCCTGCAGTAGACAAGCGAGATAATATTTTCAAACATTTCTTAACGTTTACTTAGAAAACCTGTTCTTAGGTTTGTACAAAGCTGTATCAACTTTGTTCTTAACTTTAAACTTTCTAGCGATTTTTACACTATCGATAACAATTCAGTAGAAAAATTTAGCAATTTCGGTTTAATTTTCCTGTTTTTTTTTCTCTTTTCCTATTCACTGTCATCGTACAGGGTGTCCACAATGTCTTGTCACCCCAGTAAAACACCAAGTGATTTTCGTTTTTCTTTCAGACCAATTTGGAATGTGTGATAGCAGCAACTATACGATTAAACAACGTATACTGCTAGTACCTAGGTCTATGAGCGACCACATAATATTCGACGAATATTTTCAATGGTTTTGCCATTATTCGACGAATATTTGCGATGGTTTGGCCATTACGTGGTCGTTCATGGACCCAAGTACTAGCCAAATGCGTTGGTCAATCGTGTGGTTGCTGCTATTACATATTTCAAATGAGTCCGAAAGAAAAACGAAAATCACAGTATTTTACTGAGGTGACGAGAAATTGTGGACACCCTGTACCTGTGGCTACTTTATGGCTATAAATAATTCTTCTTTAGGCACTGTTCTTCACATATTCTCCATTCAGTAATGCTCTTGGCTCGGGAGAGCAATTCTGATTGAGTTTCTACTTAACCTTTTTATTGTAGACTTGAAAAGGCATTGTAGGTTTTAATGCAAAATCGTCATTTTTCAGTTTTCTTCTCAGTGGTTTTATAATTTTACGTAGTTCTCGTTTTTGGTTTCTCTTCATAAGTAAACATATATAATATATACAGTATACACTATATGATCAAAAGTATTCGGACACCGCATGGTTTTGGGAAAAATGGTTTTATTATGGCATTTAGTAACCAGTAGGTCCACCCTTTGCTTTTATTACAGCGTCAACACGTCGAGGCATACTTTCCACCAGTTTTCGGTAAGTCTGTGCAGGAATGGCTCGCCATTCCTCTTGCAGAGCTGATGCAAGAGGTGCAAGTGAAGCCGGGCATGGTGTGCGGTTTCGTATCCGTCGCTCCAGTTCGTCCCACATGTGCTCGATTGGGTTGAGATCGGGGCTCTGAGCAGGCCAGTCTAATAAATCCACCTTATTTTCACGAAACCAGTCCTGCACACGCCTTGCAGTATGGCAGGGAGCTCGATCCTGTTGAAACAAACAATGGCCATCTCCGTAGTATTGCCACAGTGTAGGGAGGGCCGAATTGTCCAGAACGTCGAGATAAACGTCAGTGTTCATGGTAGTGGGTATAACAACCAACGGGCCGAGCCCTAGCCAGGAAAAACAACCCCATACCATGATGGACCCTCCACCGAACTTCACCGTTGGACGTACACATTCAGGAAGAAGCCGTTCTCCGGGCTGTCGCCACACCCAAACACGCCCATCAGACTGGAAGAGTGAATACCGCGACTCGTCGCTCCAAAGAACAGTTTTCCAGTCCTCCACGGTCCAGGAACGACGGGAGACACACCAGGCCAAACGACGCGTGGCATTAACTTTTGTAATCAGTGGCTTGTGTACAGCTGCTCTACCATAATAACCGAGTCTGTGCATCTTTCTGCGGATAGTTACAGTACTAACGGAGGTACCGGATGCTCTTCCTACCTCCTCAGCGATGGAAGCGGCAGAGGACGTGCGGGACTTCTTGACATGTCGTACCAGACTTCTTCTATCACGTTCCGTCAGTTTGCGTGGTCGTCCGGAACGTTTTTTCGCGTTAGTTGCACCGTCGTGCTTCCATCTCATGATAACATCCGCTACAGTCGACTTTGGTATATCCTGTTTGGCTGCAATGTTTCGTATAGAAACGTTACTTAAATAACATCCGATGACGAGTCCACGTTGGAACTCGGAGAGTTCACGTCCGCGCGGCATGGCTTCACAACAGTTACTGATAACTTAACAGAACACCTCAGCATTATAGTTTCGCCACGCTTTTTCCCAGCATACCTTTCGGCGAAGGTGATATTTGCAGAAATGCGGATTTTCCGGGGTGTCCGAATACTTTTGATCATATAGTGTATATATAGTGTTCAAAGTGGGCAGTTATATGGTGGTACGCCATATCATCATTTCTTTTACCGAGTCGTACCATAGCGTCATTTTTTATTTTTTTTACCGCATTCCGGACGCTCATTTCAGAGTATATGAATAGATAGGGAGTAGAACAGAAACTAAATTAAAGGAAGTCAAGAATACATTTTAAGAATTTAAGGCATTACGATTGTTTAGGCTAATCATAAACCATGTTTCAGGCATAGAAAATGAGCTTGTATACATTTTTATAATTTCTAACCATAGATATAAAATGGGTTATAAAAAGTCAAGACTCGAATAGAAATTAAATGCAGTGGATAAGTGTACAGCATCAACCAATTTAAAATATACAAATTATTTGACAAGATAAAAAAAAATATATATTTTTGTCCTTCATGTCTTATTTTACTTAACATTTTTCATGAAAGTCCATACTGACACATTTTCACTTTCATCCCTCCACACTTTTGAGCACTAATGTATATATGCCATCTTATCAGCAACATATAAATAACCTTTAAAAATACAGATATTCACTTACCATTGAGATGTTTGGGGGTTGGGTGATCCTCAGGAACATCTTGAGTGATGGAAAAGATCAGAGTGGAAATTGGATCTAATTTAGGATCAGGCAGAAAGTTATGCCTAGTGGTGACATGGCATTCAACACACATCACTGTCAGAAATTCATACTGATAAAAATAGAAAATGAAGTCTTATGAGCTATGTGAAATACAATAAACAAAATGTATTTGGGTTTCACTAACTAACTGAGTGTTGGAGGAGGAGGAGGTGTGAAGGAAATTCAGGACTAACTGCAGTGTTTCAGAATTAAAACTTTCATTTAATACAGTTATGTCAAGTTAAAGAAAATGGAACACCTTTGAGCGGAAGGAGAAAGCAATGAGTTACACAATAGTTGGTGGGGGAGTTTTATTATTTCTTTTAACTACAGCGACAGATCATACCAAAACCAATGCAAACTCAAGACCACAATTCTTTATCCTCTCCACTTCCTTTAGTTGCATCGCTTTAATAATGGGATAGTAGTGGTTGAATGGAGACGTCCGAGCTAAGTCATTAAGTAAAGTGAATTTTATTCTTTCCTGACATAACACATACTGCCAGGAAAAAAAAATTTTATTCCAGGAATAACATCCTTGACAAAGTCACCTCCCTTCTATATTAATGCACTTTTGCCACCTGCCTGACAAACTTCTAGATCCTATCAAGAAAAAAAGTAAAATTAATCACAGCAACCCTTCCTGCACAGCCAACTTCACTTCATTGTTATCGTGAAAGTTTTTGCTCCTTCAGACACTCTTTTAAGGGTCCAATTAAAAGTAAAAATTACAAGGGTGCAATATTGGGTCAATATATGCAACCCCAAATCAAGTAAATTTCTATAAACAAACTTCAATTTTCGGTTGATATTCGTCCCTAAATTAAAATTCACTTTACTTACTAACTTATTTTGCCTTCCTCATGCAGGGTATAAAGAAGACTGAACAGAGAAGAATATCTCCAAGGGACGCTCTTTTTGTAATAACATAATGAATTCACAAGCTGCCAATGATTTAGTCATCCATTCCCACTCATTCAGCAGTGGGAATGGACTAACGACATTGCATGGAATCTACACGCAGATGGAGCCACCATCAGAAAAAATTTGTTCATCCATTACAGAACTTTAAACCTTAACCAAATATCTATTTTCTTTTAAAAGGTTTTGTCAATAAATTGTTGGGATACAAAATGAAGATTAAGTCAAACTTACTTCATGCACAGCTTTGGCTTCTTTTAAATTGTGATTTTGGAACTTGAATCCATACGTTGTATCAGGAGAAGGTCCACCAATTACCTGAAATGTAAAGAAGAAATATACCATTTTACTTGTAACTTTACATGTTTCCCTCATTATGAGTTTTAAGTTAACTTTGGCTATGCCTATTATTATTATTATCAATATATATACACACACAGTGTATATATATATATATATATGTATAACAGTATATATATATATATATATATATATATATATATATATATATATATATATATATATATATACCGGGTGTCCGAGAACTATCTGTACAATTTTTGGCTGTTATTAAAAGTCAACCATGAAGTGTAGAAATTCCAGTGTTGTCCCATTTTACAGAGAATCTCATTAAGTTTTTTCTGATACCACGTTTTGACAAGTTTTTTAGAAATGTACGCGGGTGACAGACATTGATGATTTAAAAGCAAGAATCACAGCTGCTATTGAGCGAATTGATGTGGATATGCTGCAGCGTACATGGCAACATTTGGAGTATCGATTGGATGTTTTGCGAATCACTGATGGTGCACATATCAAATGTTTGTAACAACGTTACTTTAATAAAAGAAACTTTTGAAAATACAGATTCTAAATAATCTTGTTTAAGAATTTTACGTGTGTTATCAAGAATTTTATTAAAAGATGAAATTGTACAGATAATGTTCAGACACACTGGAATTTCTAAAAAACTTGTCAAAACTTGGTATCAGAAAAACTTAATGAGATTCTCTGTAAAATGGGACAACACTGGAATTTCTACACTTCATGGTTGACTTTTAATAACAGCCAAAAATTGTACAGATAATTCTCGGACACCCTGTATATATATATATACGGTGTGTGTGTGTGTGTGTGTGTGTATATATATATTTTTTTTTTATGCAGGAAAGATGGGCCAAAGGCAAATGCCCGCAAAAACGTCCTTAGTTCTTTAGAAGAAGAACAGTGGCCATCTATAACCGCAACTATAGATCAGCCAGAAAGAAAATCAAAGATGAAGGCACAGATAGGAGGAGGGCAGTTTCAAAATTAAGGATTTGTACCAGACTCTATCAAAAGCTTTTGATATGTCTAATGCAATAGGAAAAGTTTCACTAAAATCCAGAAAGGAGGATGACCAAGAGTCAGAGATACGCAAGATCGCCAGTAGAGTGTCCCTTGCAGAATCCATATTGATGAGCTGAAAGATTGTAAGAGAAGAGAAGTGTTCAAGAATCTTCCTGTTAAGGATAGACTTAAAAACTTTAGAAAGGCAATAAATCAAAGCAATTGGACGATATTTGGAGGGTTAAGAGCTTTATCAGGAGAAGAGATGGCAACTGCACCATTGGAATGGAAAAGAGGGGAAAAGAAGCAGTAGTAAAGTTGTTGGAGAGGTTCTTGGCCTGGTGCCAGAAAAAGTGAGAATTAGAATTAGATACATTTTCATATTTTTGGCTGATGAAGGAATTTTTGGGGAGTCAAAGGATAGATTTTGCATAATTCTGGGTAGAAATATAAGCTGAGTGAGAGTCAGGAGTTGGATGGTGATGGTACCTTCTGAAAGCCTCTTCTTTATTTCAGATAGTGTTAGAACAAGCAAAGTTAAAGTTTTTTTTTTTTGCATTAGTAGTAGGAATAGAATATGGAATGTATGCCTCCATGCCCAAGAGAATTACCTTCATGATGTGCTCAGCACAGTAATCATTCCATGGAATATCAGAGAAGTACTGCCTAAGGGTCTCCCAATCAGTGGTGCCTAAGTTCCAAAGCAACTTCTCTTGGGAGGATCCAAAGGCAGAACTGGAGCAATACCTCATTAACCTCGTTGCTGTTCCATGCGTTGGTCTCTCTTCACATGAAGGTCAAGCTGGTGGCCCTACACTAAGTCTGGCTTGGTGGAGGAGCGAGTTGTTTCCTTGCGCTCTCCACCGTACATAGCCAGGTACACCTGGCTCATCTGGTACTGTCCTGAGCCAGGCATCTAGTCTTCTCTTGAAGACTTCAACTTTGACCCCTGTAGTCTTGGCCCCCTGACAACCAAGCTATTTCCCTTAGTGTTCAGGAGGTCCCTTGTTGGGCCTTTAATTTGGGAGCACTACACAGCCTGCCTTTCCTATTTTTTTTTATTGGGGTTGTTTAACCTCCTTCACAACATCAAAGGTCATATGATGGAGGGGACCTACAGCTTTACGTGGGATCCGAACCACGGGTTGCTACATAATCTGGGCGCGGAGGACAGTCTCCCATCCAACTACTACCCAGACCCAATGTTGCTTAACTTTGCTGATTTCCAGGAAGCGGTGTTATGACATCCTGCCTTTCCTATTTTCCAGTGTTGTTTGGATGGTAATTGGGTTTAGTTTTAGGTTTGGTACCAGTTTCTCAATCATTTTCCATATGTAGATTATGGTGTACCCCTCTCTTCTTCTTTCCAGGGAGTACAGATTTAGTTTACGTAGTCTTTCCCAGTAGTTGAGCTCTTTGCAGCCATCAATCTTTGCTGTGAAATGTCGGCAAGTTTCTTCTAATTTATTCCTTTTTATATGGGGATGTCAAAATTGAGCAGTATTCAAGTTTTGGTATAATCAGTGTTTTTAGCAAGGGAATCATTACTGTCCTGTCCCTTCTTTTGAACGTTCTTAGTGCCTGTCCCACAACTCTTTTTGCTTTATTTATCGCTATCTGATTTTGTGCTTCAAATTTCGCATCATCAGTCATTATTACCCCCCAGATCAATTTCTTTCGCGCTTCTCTGAATTTCCTGTCTATCTGGAGAATAATATGCAGTCTAAGTTCCTCTTTTCTACCATATCTCAAGAGCTGAAATTTCTCACTGTTAAATGTTATGTTGTTGTCTTCTGACCATTTGTATATTTTGTTCATGTCCCTCTGCAAGGCCTCCACTTCATTTACATAGCTGATTTTTCTGCTGATCTTTATATCATCTGCAAAGGATGTTACTATACTGTTGCTGTTTATTCCGCTGTCTATGTCCATAAGCATGATAATGAACAGGAGTGGGCCCAGTACTGTTCCTTGTGGTACTTTGATGCATACTTCCGATTCTGATGGTGATATACCTTGAATTTTGATGATCTGTAGACAATCTCTCTGAGGAAGTTGCAGATCCATTTTCCCACTTTGCCTGTCATTCCCATATATTTCATTTTGTGTGCTATTATACCATGATCACATCTGTCAAAAGCTTTAGCAAAATCTGTGTAAATGACATTCTAGTTGTCATTGCCTTCCAGTGCATCTAGAATATTGTTGTAATGTTCAATTAGTTGTGATAGGCATGATCTACCTGATTGGAATCCATGCTGATTTTCACTGAATCTTTCTAGTGTCTCCAAGAAATCATAAATTTCCTCAAACTATTTTTTCAAATACTTTGGTGAGGTGGGACATCAATGACACTGGTCTATAGTTCTTTGCTTGAGATCTGTCCCCTCCTTTATATATAGGGACAATGTTTGCTCTTTTCAAGATACTCGGTATTTCCCCAGTGTCTAGGGATCTTCTCCATATCCAGTATAAAAGTGTAACTATTTCAGTTTTACAGTTTTTAATCAATAATGGTTTCCAACTGTCCAGTCCAGCAGCTGAATGTGGTTTCATTTGTCCTATAGCTCTCGCTACATCTTCTGGGGTAAAATCAAAGTCTGTTATACTCTCTCCTTGCAATTTCTCTTCAAAGAATGCATTCATGTCAGGTATCGCTTTATCACTTTTTGGGGTACTGAAAACTGATTCATACTGGGCTCTCAATGTTTCAGATATTTCTTTTGGATCATTGGTTAGTTTATTATTTCTCTTCCTTAAGTTAAGGGCCCAATAGAGGCGCACATTTTTGTTTTCCTTTTCGCATAGCTATAGAAGTATTTTGGATTTCTCTTTATCGCTTCTACTACCTTTTCCTCTTCCCTCTCTGTATGGTCCTTAATCAGGGTTTGTATTTCCCTATCGATACTCTCCAGGTCTTTTTGTATTACTTTCCTGGCATTATCTCCGCAGTTGCCTAACTTTGCCTTCACTCTCTTTTGTGGAATAGTCTTCTCTTTCACCTCTCTAGCCAGCTCCTCTTCCTTTTGGCTGTGATTTTAGAGCATATTTTTCTAAAATTCTCAGCATTTTTTCTTCCAAGGTTGTTAGCATTTCTTCAGTTGTTTTATTCTCTAAAACTGTTCTCCACTCTATTTGGACCAAGTGCAATCTGAATGCTTCCCAATTTATAGTCTTTTGTTTAAGTTAAAGGCCCCAAATTTGCTTCTTTCCTCAATATGTGTATTTTCTTTTAATGTTGTCATCATATTTATTGATATCTTGATTAAGTTGTGGTCTAATATAATTGTTGGGGTTATTTTTATATCAGCAATCAAGTTCATGTTATTTGTGAATACCAGATCAGGCAGTTATTTTTTCTGGTATTTTCTGTTATCTCCTGTGTCAGCATAAACTCATTTGTGAGAGCCATCAACAATTTTGCTTGCTCCTGGTCTCCTCTTGTGCCCTCCTTGTCCTGGATATATATATATATATATATATATATATATATATATATATATATATATATATACAGGGTGTCCCATAAGTCCGGCATCATAGGAAAAATAATAAAAAAAGGCAAAACAAAAAGCTTTTATTTACAGAACGTTGTAGTGGGGTTCTCTTGAATAACATCTTTTCTCTTTTTCAGGGTGCAACCCCCATATGGGCGGAGTTAGTCTTGATTAATGCCTGACTAGCTCAGTAGTCTGGTTTAGTTCCATTCTGGTCAGAAAACTTTGCCTTAAATATTCAATTCATAGTTGGCTTCCGCTTGTGGAAGTTCTAGCCTGCCAACCAAATAGAGGAATACGAACAGTTCAAGAAAAAAAAAAAAACAGAGTGCCTTGTGATAATGGACATTGCCTGTGCATAACGGTGTGCAGGTTAAGGTATTTCTAGCTTCAGGTTTAGTTTCTCCATGGCTTCACTATAATAGATAGGTATGATTGGATTGACCTCAATTCTAGCTTAAGGATGTTAGGTCCAGGGAGGTCACTCGTGTTTTCTAATTGTACCATTCTGGTATAGCTTAAAGTTTTTTTTCTGTTAATAGAAGTTCCGTTTTTGTTGTCCAATATTTTTTTGTCATTGTAATTGTAAATAATTCAAGTTGGATTTCCATTTCTTGACCTTAAGCCATGTTTAGACGCAAGCTCATAACCCATTCTAGTTCTTGTAAATAATTCGAGTTGATTGCTAATAAACCCTTAGAATTCTACCAACTAGTTTTTTTTCAGCCTTTGTCCTTATAGACTGGGGTTGTCATTTTCAAGGACTTACAATTCAGAGGGTAATATCTGCTTTTCTCGTCCAGTCACATTTGGTTTACTCCACAGCCAGTTTGCAAAAATCGTGCTTGTTGGTTGCGTAGGCCCATATTCAGTTGAAGTCCTCAAGTATTGCTGGGTGCACATTGCACACACCTTTCCTGAAGCCAGGGCTTTCCAGGTTTTCAAGTGGACCCGACTCAGACACAGGGTTAATCTTTGGAATAGCTAGCGGGTCGAGTCCATTTCTTGGTTCAGCCGTGTGGGAGTCTCGTTTGCCCCTCAGTGACAGTCAGTGGAGGTGAGAAAAACTTCACCGCCCGGGACCTTCTCGTTTCCCGTCATCAAGAAGTAGCCAAGTTATGGTAGTCTAGTTAAGTTCATCCGCTTACCCCGCAACATATTTGGTGCCCAGACCCGGGAATATTACGCCGACTAGTTTACTGAGGCACCCAGCGAGATACCCGAGATACCCGAGATGGCCGAGTATCAAGAATTGCAAGACCAGCTCAGTCAGCTTATGGTTCTCATGACCCAGCAGCAGAAGACCATGGAAGAGTCAAAGCAAGCATGGGAACATAAGTGGAAACAACTCGAGGACGTAGACATAGGATTAAGGACTAAGTATGACCAATTATCAAGGGAAAACACTGAATTGAAACTTCAGAATTCATATTGGCAGCAACAGGTGGACCAACTGATGAGGAGACAGCAGCAGAAGGATAGGCTGAATCTAGAGAGAGATTCTTATGACTCAATGCCTGAACTTGAGAATCTGGATGATGTAGAAAATGTCTCGAACAGGGAAGAAGGTACCAGCAGAGGAACACAAACTTTCAAGAAAGAAAAGACAAAGCTGGCATCTCCTAAACCCATCAAGACACAACGCAATAGATCAACCAGCTCCAGTTCCAGTTCTTCAGATAAGACCTCCAGTCTTCCAGATGCTGAGAGGAGGGTTAAACGTACTATGCGTTCCTCCACTTTCAAGAGTAACAACGGTTCAAGGATGGCGCCAGGAGTTTATCCTACCAGTGCTCCAGATCTTGATGAATTTGATGTGTCAAGTGGAAGATCTTTTCCTGAATATCTAGAAGCCTTTGAACGTCATTGCTCAGCCAAGTTTACCTGTGAACGGAGAGACTGGACTGGAACACTTGGAAAACACCTAAGGGGAAAGTTCAGGGATTTGTATAATGCTTATGGGGTTGCAGCATGGCATATGATGAGATGAAGGCTAGATTGTTGGCATCCTACAAGAGAATGAAGAAAACCTTCACAACTGGCAAGGTGTCAGAATTCAAGAATGCGACAATGAAGCCCGGAGAGACACCAGATGTATATGCTGCAAGACTCGAGACTCTGGCTCACCAGGCTTCCCAAATAAAGCACTCGAGACCAGCAAGGAGTTGAGGAGGAAGCTCTTGGAGACAGTTCCAGCTGGGCTGTCACAACAGCTGACCCGGATCATCAATGAGAACAAGACCTTGCATAACAAGAAGGTGACTTGGTCCAACATTCAGGATTTGGTGGCCATGCATTCAAGTGATGGACCATCCCTTCCAAGGCAAGAAACCATTGAGGTTTTCCGTTGCAGATCCCTCCATCTCCCAAGCCTTCCAGAGAGTCATCCAGACACGAGACACCTAACCAACAATATTGAAACAACCAAGGTTATGAAAAAGGACAATGGAATGGAACTCGCTTCTTCCATTCTGGGAATACAAATGGGAATCAGAAGTCCCCAGGTCAACGTCAAGGAAGGGATCAACGAAAATCTCAAGATCGGAATCAGCAGGGAGAACAACAACGTTCTCAGGAGCGTGAAAGAAACTCCAGTCAGTCAAGATCCCAAGAAGATACAGAGGTCAAGGTATGTCAGTGGTGTGCAAGGAAGGGACACCTTCAAAGGACTGCAGAAGATGGAAAGGAGCATGTTTTATGTGCGGTAGTCTGGATCATATGGTTCAAGATTGCCCTCGTAATCAGCAGCCACGGCAATCAAGCTCCGGGACATCACCTTCCTACCACTGTCCTTTGTGTCAAGGACCGCATCCAGGAATGTTCTGCCCTTTTAGAAGAGAAGGTCAAGAAAATTTGTCTCAAGGAAAACAAAATAATGAAACCACCCACCACAATCAACAACAGTCGGGAAACTAATCAGCTCCAATGAGATCAGGGGCTCATTGGAAGCTGAAGTCCAATCTTCAAGATATGATCTTCAAGAACCCGATTATCATCATGAGATCCCAGTCAAAGATGACAGAAGACCTCTCCAGATGAATACCAACCAGACCATGGATTTAGCGTCTGAGGTGGGTGATGATGCCACCCCTGGACATCCAGAATTACCCAGTTCGGAACAGCAGTATCCAAAAACCACTGGAAATGAACTGAATCCTCTAGCATCTTCATGGACACCTAAACCAGCACCTCGAGCCCAAATACCCTAGGTGTAACACTGCAGATGAGGCGGTTCATGGTCCAGATATTCCAGGAGGTCATTTTCGAGGTGTCCGGTTCGCCGAACTTGAACCTGCAGAAGTGTTAACCATTGATGTTACCCTTCAAGACACTAACATCTCAGGGTTAATTGACACGGGAGCACAAGTTAGCTTAATTTCCAGTGAACTGGCACAACAACTTGGGATTCCAATAGATACTACAGATATTTCCAGAATTCGAGGTGTAGGTCCCGATGCTTCAAGGGAAACTATGGGTTCAGTCCTACTCGCAGTTTCTTTGCATGGTATTGTAATGTCCCCTTTCAAGTTTCACATCCTTCCCACATTGGATTTTAAATATCCCATATTTCTAGGTTTAGATTTTCTGCGGGCTAACAAATTACAGATTAGTCTAGCACGTAGACGGGTTTCAGGGAAGAACACTGATGGTTCTACGTGGGAAATTTATCTAGGTACGAATGGAGAGGAGTGCAAAAGGATTTGTTACCAGGTTAGGTGTTGGGCTGTAGAAGGTGTGCAGGTGAATGATTGTGGACCTGTAGAAGTAAAAATACAGTGGGAACCTCAAGGAGTAAATGATGATGGTACCTGTCCATGTTCAAGAAATTCGGGTGAATGGTTCTATGATGGGACGGTTTCAAGCGTGCATCTTGGAGAGAAAGTGGTAGGTGTTCCAGGGATTGTAAATCTTGATTGCCCTTCCGTTCTAGTCTACACTACAGGGAAACCTATTGGTAGAATCAAGGTAGGAGACATGATGGGACACATTTACACTCTAGTTGAACTCGATCCTACACCAAATCCAGAAGACACTAATGATACAGTGACACATCAAGTACATTGTGTAGGTATGGAATCAGAAAATGATGATGAGTTGGTCTCATCTTTTCTGGAATGGACACCAGAACGTCTAACTTCAGAAATTGACTTACCTGAGCTGGATTCCCACCAGAAATCTCAAGTTTATAACTTGCTTAATTCCAGAAAAGCCGTTCTTAGTCGGGGAGATTCCGATGTGGGGACTGCTCAGATGACTCCACACCGTATTGAGTTATACGATGACACACCAATATTTCAGCGACCAAGGAGATTTCCAGAACCGATTGATCAAGTCATCGATGATCAGTGTCAAGAACTTCATCAGCTAGGAATTATCGAGCCTACAACATCTCCTTGGAGTGCTCCAGTGGTACCAATTAGGAAACCAGATGGATCCATACGTTTGTGTGTGGATTACCGTAAACTGAACAAGGTAACCAAGCCTGATAGATTCCCGATGGCAAACTTGACAGACTCTGTCTACAGTCTACATGGTGTCAAGTTCTTTACCACCCTGGATTTAGTCCGGGGTTATTATCAAATGCCGATCGAGGAGAAGAGTCGAGATTATACAGCTTTCTCGACCCCTCATGGACACTGGAGATTCAAGAAACTCAGTTTTGGATTGAAGAACGCGCCTTCAGCCTTCCAGAGAGAAATGCAAGGTGTGCTGAAGGGATTTTCAAGGAAGAAGGTTCTGTGTATATTGACGAACATTTTAATATGGAAAAGTCATTCGAGGCCCATCTCCAGCTAGTTGAAAAAGTCCTCAAGGTTTTAGAAGAACATGATATCAAGATCAAACCACCAAAGTGTAGATGGTTCCAGTCGACAGTTCCATTTCTAGGTCATATAGTCAGTTCCAGTGGATTGTCAAAATCGCCAGAGTATATGGAAAAGGTGAAGAACTTCCCAAGGCCCAAGAACATCAAGGAACTTCGAGAATTTCTGGGCTTGGTGAATTTCCAAAGGAAGTTCTTGCCACAGTGTTCAGCAGTTGCTAAACCCTTATCAGAACTTACAGGAAGATCAAGGAATTCAGTTATCCAGTGGACACCAGAGCTGGAAGAATCCTTCCAGACGCTCAAGGCAGAGATGCAAAATGAGGTAGAACTGGCTTTTCCTGATTATCGGGAAACAGCAGAGAAATTGAACTTGTGGGTGGATGCATCAGCCATTGGTGCAGGTGCTTGTCTTACTCAAGTTCAGGATGGTCAAGTTCGAATCATTGCTCACGCATCAATGACATTTTCTAGTCCTCAGAAGAAATATTCGGTTACAGAGCGTGAACTAGCAGCGATGCGCTGGGGAGTCAAGACCTTCAGAGCCTTCCTGTACGGAATACCATTCATTCTGAACACGGACCATCAAGCATTGTTCTATCTCCATAATATGAGATTAGTCAATGACAGGCTTGCTCGAACAGTTGAAGATCTTGCTGAGTTTGATTTTGAGCTTCGTTATGTTCCAGGCAAAGACAATCAAGCTGCAGATGCGTTATCCAGACACTTCCAGGTTGAGCATGAAGAGGGCACCCCAGCAATTTCGGCAGAACTCCCCAAGGGCTTACTTGTAAGATTTAAGCCGGAGGGGGGAGGTGATTCCTTGATCGAGTGTTTGTGGTATGTTCTTGTTCATGACTTAGATCGTGAAGTTCCAGAGAGTCCAGTATTTCTGCGAAAGCAGTTGGTGGAAGAGCTGCTAAGTCATCCTACAACGTACGGAATCAAGTTGAATAGCAAGCAGAAGCAACATCTTCGACTTATGACAATTCCAGGGCAGCCAGCATCACCAGAGATCTTGAAAGTTTTCTGTGAGATGTATCAAGTGGATGTTGTATTGCACTTTGGTGCTGAAAACCCTCTAATTTACCACCCGAAGTCAAGAATCAGCGTGTAACAGAACCCTCAGAACTTCTTGATAGGGTGCATGTCCAGTGTCTAGGTGGTGTTCATTTCAATTTATTGAGTGAATCCAATAAATATGTTCAGTCTTGTCCCGTCTTCTTGACTTGTTTAAATTCTTTGTATGAGAGAGACTTGGATTCAGAACCAATAGGGGCAGGTTGCTCGAGTTTGGAGATCGAGAAGGGCCCAGTAGAATGTGAAGTCAATTTTCCCACCCTTGAGGTGGATATTGCTTGTCCACATTCAGGTGCCTTTAGAGCAGTTGTCCCACTTGCTTGTCAAGACGAAACCTACTGTGCTTTATTGGATTCTGGAGCTGAGATCTCCCTCATATCTCGAGTAGCCTGGCGTGAAATTTTAGGAAATTCGAGGGATTATTCACAAGATATTCTGGTTAACATTCAAGGTGTGGCTGAAAAGCAGGTGGTAGTTTATAACTATGTACAACTTACTGTGTCACTTGGCTCTAACGTAACTATTAATGATCACCCATTTGCTCTTGTTGAAGATCAAGCTATTCCTTGTTGTTTTCTCCTGGGTGCAAATTTCTTGTCTGCCGCCGGGATTGACCTGGATTTGTCCACTGACAGGGTCATGAAGGAGGGTGAGATTCTCGCTACTTTCCTGGCAGAGTTGGAGGAACCCTCCAGTCATCAAGAACCGCTGGTAGTTGGAAATTTGCGTCCATGTTCATTTCTAGATGAAGTTAACCTTGAGGTTCTTCAAAAAAGTGATCGGGTGTTGAGACAACTTAAGTCCTATCTAGATAAGGGTGGTTTTGGGTATTGTCCTAAAGCTCTAGTGAGATATCGTCGTTATCTTAAAGATATCTACTTTGAGAATGGTCTTCTAGTTAAGTACGAGGAACCAGAAAGGTTTCCCCAAGTTCTAGTACCTTTTAATTTCCTGATTGAGCTGGCTATTACTATCCATCTAGAAATGGCACACATAGGCCGAAACAAGGTCTTAGATGTTTTATCTGGGGAAGTGTTTCATCCTCAGTTATATCAAGTTGTGCAAGAGGTGGTCACATCTTGTTCCCAGTGCCAGCTCAATAAGGCTTCCAGCCAGATCAGGGCTCCACCTACCCTGAAGATCGTGACCCAGGCACCATTTGAGCTGGTGGCTGTGGATCTAGTATTGTTCCCCAGGACACCTCGGGGAAATCTAGGATGTTTAATGGTGGTGGACCACTACTCCAAGTGGGTAGTGGCTGTTCCATTTTCCAACAAACTTCCAGTACCATTGCCCGTCTGTTCGAGTTTCGAGTGTTGCCCACTCTTTTGCGCCGGCCTTGTCGGTTGTTAACTGATAATGGTCCAGAATTTAAGGGTCAGGAGTTCGAGCAGATGTTATCTCGATACGGGATCACTCACGTTTGCACGACCCCAAACCATCCAGAGAGCAATGGTGCAGTTGAGAGGGTCAACCGTACCATTGGTGAGCTTCTACGGAATCTTGTTCAAGATTCTAGCTCGTGGGATTTGAATCTCCCAATGGCCATTATGACCTACAATGGTACGATTCATTCCGAGTTGACTATGTCTCCAGCCCAGTTCTTGTTATCATCCGCTCATCCAGATCCTATTCCAGTTTCTATTCCCACTCCAGTTCAAGAACAGTGGTATCCAGGGCATCCTGGTTTTTGTCCCTTTACCAAGGGGCAACTTGTCATTCGAAAGGTTGTTCCAAGAGGTAATCTAGTTTCTAACAAGTTTCTGCCCAAGTACTGTGGGCCGTTTCAAGTTGATCGAGCGGCAGAGAATGGTGTGACCTATGTCATTTCACCAGCTTATCCAGATCAGCAGCCACACTTATCCATGAGTCGAGTTCATCATTCTCAGTTGAGGAGCTGGAAGGAGGCTCCCGATTTCTTGAAGAATCATCCTAGTTATTCCAGGTTAGTTCAGGTTCCCTGGGCTAGCATGGAGGAGGAGAAGAGAAGGATGAGAGTTTTCTAGGGTTTGAAACCCCAAGTGTTCCAGTTTGTCCCCCAGGCTTTTCTGGTTTGTGGGACAGTTCGTCAGAAGATGAGACCGATCTCTTTGATTCTAGTAGTGATTCGAGCGGGTTTCTAGGAGTTCCAGATCAGAATAGGGTTAAATCTAGACCATGGCTTGCTGATCTGAGTGAAAGTTCAAGTTCTTCAGATTCTTCTGAATGCACTTCAAGTTCTTTTGACCTTGACTTTTCTGGATTCCCGGATGAACTTGACTTTTCTGGATTCCCGGATGAGGTGCCATCCAAAGTGAATCCTCCAGGTATCCTGTCTAGCTCACCCAAACCTCTGACTAGGCCTCATTCTCAACAACAAAAATGTCACTTTGGAAAGGGTCAAGACTACCTTGGTAGTGATTCTGAGAAGGAAGCTTGTTCCCCAGTGGAGGAAATCAAGGATCTGTCCCCTATTCCTCATAGTGCTCCTTCAAGTGCTGTCTGTTAAGGTGTGATAGATCCTGAGGAATTTCCTGGGAGTCTAGATCCAGAAGGTGATGGTTCAATAGGTCCAAGACAGAGTTTTCCATGTCCCAAATGAACCTTAACCCACTAGTGATCCTCCAGAACTTTCTTCCTTGGTGGAAGCTCTGGAGAACACTTTAGAAAATGGGCAGGATGATGAGGAGCAGATTTACCAGCTGTTAGGCCAGCAATTAGTTCTCAAGAGTGGCAATTTAGCCCGGTAACTGGTTCAAGGACTCCCAATAGATTAAGCTTATCCTCAGTCAAAAATATCTGTTCAGAAACTAGGGCTTTATTACGAGCTAACAGTAAACTAGCTCATGAATGACTCCAGTCTGTTGGGAGGGGGTTGGGAGTAATTCAAGAGTTGGCTGGTGATTCTCCTCCATAAACTCATTCCAGAAGTCCTGGAAGGGAGCTACCATTAGTACCCTCTAGGCCTCTGGAATATGTTCATGATTAATTTAATTAACAAAAGTGATTTTTTTCGACCTTGTCTAATTATGTATATATGTATATAGGATTATGTATTGTATTTAAGTGATGGTACTATGATTATATTTTCGATGTTAAAATAAGTATTTCTAGGTTTAATGTCATAGTGTATCTAGTTTTTGTAATGGCTTTACGGAGCCTTGGTTAAGATATATATGAAAATAGGTATATCTTGCTGTACCGTAATGTATAGGTAGGGCCTAGCTAGTAAAGCCATGGAGGAAGCTAGTGTAAATTTTTTTTTTGAACAAAGTGACTGCACATAGTGATACTGAATACCATACCTTGAGCTTGGTTAAGTGCGGTAATTTTTGGTTTGCATGCCTCTGCCTGACTCATGCACATGCCCTCACTTGTCACCCACTTTGTACTTGCTTTGAGTGTCATGCATACAGCTTCCGGTGCATGTCCCTGTCCTTACCTGCCTCCAGTCACCCCCCAATCACCCCAAATTACGCTTTCCGACTTCATGGGAGGTGTTTTCAGGGAGGGAGCCATTATTGGCTCTTCCACTCTTCAAGAATCAGCTTGAGGGGGGTCTTCCAGGCCTTGCTCCAGTATGCACCACCATTCTTGTCTATAGGAGGGGGGTTCTGGAGGACTGCTCATCAAGAGGGGCATGGCCAGCCCACGCAGTTACCTCTAGCCTGGAGCAAGCGGACCCCACCTTTGGTAGGGATGTCTACCAATCAGGAGGTATGGATGGGTGGACCAGGGCCAAGGTACATTGATAGTGCTGGGCTAGTGAGGATGTTAATCAAGGACATTAATTGTGCAGGTGGCTTCAGTTTCAAGCAAGGAGGATTGTGATTAGCCTCTTAAAAAAAAAATTGTATCCAGTTATATTGTAACTAGGTAGGGTTTTGAAGGTGATAGAACCTTATTATCATTGATTCATGTATGTATATATAATTGTCTAGTGTTTAGTAGCCATGGAGAAAGGAAAACTTGGAGCTTGGTGTCAGGATGGGGAGGTGGCAATTCCCTGAAAGAATGGATGTGGGAGAGGGCTTCGCTGCACTCACTGTTTGAGTGGTGGTACTCACCGCTCGAAGGGGGGAGTGTAGTGGGGTTCTCTTGAATAACATCTTTTCTCTTTTTCAGGGTGCAACCCCCATATGGGCGGAGTTAGTCTTGATTAATGCCTGACTAGCTCAGTAGTCTGGTTTAGTTCCATTCTGGTCAGAAAACTTTGCCTTAAATATTCAATTCATAGTTGGCTTCCGCTTGTGGAAGTTCTAGCCTGCCAACCAAATAGAGGAATACGAACAGTTCAAGAAAAAAAAAAAACAGAGTGCCTTGTGATAATGGACATTGCCTGTGCATAACGGTGTGCAGGTTAAGGTATTTCTAGCTTCAGGTTTAGTTTCTCCATGGCTTCACTATAATAGATAGGTATGATTGGATTGACCTCAATTCTAGCTTAAGGATGTTAGGTCCAGGGAGGTCACTCGTGTTTTCTAATTGTACCATTCTGGTATAGCTTAAAGTTTTTTTTCTGTTAATAGAAGTTCCGTTTTTGTTGTCCAATATTTTTTTGTCATTGTAATTGTAAATAATTCAAGTTGGATTTCCATTTCTTGACCTTAAGCCATGTTTAGACGCAAGCTCATAACCCATTCTAGTTCTTGTAAATAATTCGAGTTGATTGCTAATAAACCCTTAGAATTCTACCAACTAGTTTTTTTTCAGCCTTTGTCCTTATAGACTGGGGTTGTCATTTTCAAGGACTTACAATTCAGAGGGTAATATCTGCTTTTCTCGTCCAGTCACATTTGGTTTACTCCACAGCCAGTTTGCAAAAATCGTGCTTGTTGGTTGCGTAGGCCCATATTCAGTTGAAGTCCTCAAGTATTGCTGGGTGCACATTGCACACACCTTTCCTGAAGCCAGGGCTTTCCAGGTTTTCAAGTGGACCCGACTCAGACACAGGGTTAATCTTTGGAATAGCTAGCGGGTCGAGTCCATTTCTTGGTTCAGCCGTGTGGGAGTCTCGTTTGCCCCTCAGTGACAGTCAGTGGAGGTGAGAAAAACTTCACCGCCCGGGACCTTCTCGTTTCCCGTCATCAAGAAGTAGCCAAGTTATGGTAGTCTAGTTAAGTTCATCCGCTTACCCCGCAACAACGTGCTCAGTATGTCCACCATTGTTTTCAATACACAAATTCAGACGTGCTATCCAGTCAGCAAGCACACGGTGAATGATGTCAGGAGTAATGGTGTTACATGCCCCAATAATGTGCTGCCGCAAATGTTCAACACTCCTAATTTTCTCTGCATATACCAGTGCTTTCAAGTGGCCCCCGAGATAAAAATCTAGTGGTGAAAGATCCGGGCTTCTAGCTGGCCATTCCACAGGCCCTCAGTGTCCTATCCAATGACCAGGGAATTGTTGGTACAGGTATTCCCTTACTTGGGTGCTGTAATGTGCAGGAGTGCCATCTTGCTGGAACCGTGTTGGGAAATTTCCTTCTTCGTTCAAGACACTGGGAAATGCTTCTTCCTTGAGCATGCGTAGGTAGGTGCCTCCAGTGCAGTGACATGTTCATCAAAAAAGAGGGGGCCTATGATGCAATCCTTCCAAATGCCACACCATACCATCACCCGAGATGCACCTTGTTCCTTTGAAGAGGTATACCAATGAGGGTTGTTTTGAGACCAGTAGCGGGTGTTCTGTCGATTTACCTCGCCATTTCCATAAAAAACAGCCTCATCACTGAACAGAATGGTGGATGGGAAATTGGCATCCCGAGCATATTGTTCCATAGCCCATTCACAAAATTCCATTTGCCAGTCGGGATCATCTTCGCTTAATTTCTGTAGGATCTGAAGTTTATATGGATGCCATTTGTGAGCCTGAAGAATGCGATGGATGCTACTTTTCGACACTCCTGTCTCAGTGGACAATCGCCAAAGAGACTTATTGGGACTTCTGTTAAAATGAGCCAGGATAGCAGTCGCTGTATCATCGTCAGTGGACCTCCTTGAAGGTCCACTGCATGGTTTATCTTCTATGGATCCTGTTTCCTTAAACTTTGCAACAAGTCTGCTAACACAACTCTGTATTATTGGCTCGTGGTCTGGATGCAGTCTGTTAAATTCAGCAGCAGCCTCTCTTTGACTCTGATTTCCTATGAGTAGAATTATCTGGATTCATTCTTCCTTGCTCACAGACATTATGGCCCATAGAAAGAGAAAAATATGAATTTCTCCTATGATGCCGGACTTATGAGACACCCTGTATATATATAATTCCTATCCACCTTTTTGTATTTTATAAATGGGAAGTTAAAGTCTCCCCAGATCATTATATTGGGGGATGGAGGGTTTATGGCCTTTATTAGCTTTCTGATATCATCAATTGCCTCCAAGAATTTTTCAGTTGGGGTGTTTGGACGTCTATAGATGACTATCAGTATCACATTTAGTTTTTCTATTTTCACTGCTAGGAGTTCCACAAAGCTGTTTGATTTACTTATTATCGTCTCTGTCATATGACCTTCATGTACATATATAGCACAATAGCACAGCCACCTTTACATCTCACTGTTCTATCCACTCTTAGCAAATTGAAGCCCTCTATATTTATCCCTTTCTTATCAATAGAATGCTCACAGTTTTCACAATTTCCTTGGCAATCCTTAAGATGAGTTTCTGTGAGACATGCGATGTCCACCCTTGTTTCGTCCATAAATCCTTTCAGGTACAAAACTTTGTTAAGTGATTGGTTTGGTCTTATTCCTTGAATATTAGCCAGGAGAATATTTATGTTCATTGTTTTTCGATAGGACAGGAAACATATGATTGCAGTCGGAGGAGCCCATTAGAGAAATAAGTTTGACAGAGCAAGGAGGAGGATGGGTGGTGAGAAATAAATCCAGAATTTTGGGCCTATCTCCAAGGCAATCAGGGATACAAGTAGGGTGCTGTACAATCTGCTCTTGGTCATTCAGAATAGAGAAGTTGTAAGTTAGTTCACCAGGGATGTTAGTGAAATGGGGGGAAAGCCAAATGTGGTGGTGAATATTGAAAGCCCCTAAATTGGAGATTTCAGTGAAAGGAGAGTAGGATAAAATGTATTCCACTTTTGAAGTGAGATTGTCAGAGAGTTTTAGATAGTCAGTAGAATTAGGAGAAAGGTAGACAGTGCAGATGTATTTAGTTTGAGATTGGCAAGTAAGCCATAGCCAGAGGGTGTAGAATTTGGAAGAGTCAAGTTCAGGAATACGAAAGCAAGTTAGGTCATTATGTACATATACACAACATCCACTTTTGAAATGACAATGGATATAAATAAAGTAGGAGTCTACTCCAAAGAAAGTCTACATCTAATTTTAGTACTAAATGTTTGTTAGACTGAATTTTTTCCAAAACATCCAAACATTATTAAAAGTGTGATGGATCAAACACATTACCTTGCTAATCAAACATAACTGATGCACATCACATAACTGTTGGCTGTAAACCATATTTTTGAGACTCTTATTACAGAATCCAATCCACAACCAACAGAACTCCCTTTGCTCAATTTGTGGGAGACTGGACTCAAGTTGTAGAGGGATGGGTTTGACTCCCACCATCATTGTAGTTGGATTTGGGTCAGTCATCCGATTGTTTCATGTCCATCCCCTTTCAGTGTGAGCAAATAGGGGTCCCAGATATTTAAAAAAAAAAAAAAAAAAAAACCTGCTCCCCCTAAATCCTCCACCTTTTCTAGCCAGTGTCCTTAGCTCAGTGTATACCTCCAACTCCCTATAGGTCTAATCAAAGTAAAAACACTTAGGTTGGGGTTTCGACTCATAATGATGCTGGTAATAATATACTACAGGAATTAGAGTAATGAGCCGCATTAGTTGGCCTGAACACTATGCCAGTTTCTGGCCTACATCAGTAATCATTATTATTATTATTATTATTATTATTATTATTATTATTATTAGTCCTTTTCTAAGATTGCAAGACTATGAAACCAATCTAATATTTAAAATGAAATACTATTGAATAGGAGTGCAATATTAGAATGTGGCCAATAACTAGAAGGAAATGTTACCTGAGAGAAAGAAAGACTTCGAGGAGATGGACTAAAAAACTGCTTTCTGAACTGTGAATTGAGTTGTTGTTTTTTTAGGCTGACATTCGAAGATCGTCCAGCTGGAGACTGACATCCTTCTTCTGCAGTTTCCTTCATAGAAAAAACAAATTAAAGTTTAAATACATTGTTTTTGATTCAGACCTAAGGGAGGGTGGAAAGTAAATGTAAAATATGGGAGCTGGTCTTCAAGATACCTCTGCTCAGTAAAAAATGATTATATATAATTAATAAGTATTAGTAAGTAAAGCTTTTGATGGTCAGGCACAAATCTTTAATTTCGAAACTGCCCTCCTTCAGTTTCTATCCTTCAATCTGTAGCTTCATATCTCTAATTTCCTTTCTGGCCAATCTACAGCTGCAGTTGTAGATGGCCACTGTTCTTCTCCAAAAGCTATCAACTGTGGTGTTCCTCGGTGTTCTGTCCTGTCACATACTTTTTTCCTTTTATTTATTAATGATCTTTTAATTCGTACTTCCTGTTCTATTCACTCCTATACTGATGATTCCACTCTTCACTTCTCCACCCACTTCCCAAAGTGCCCCTCTCAACAGTCACTCCATGATTCACATGGGGCAGCTATGGAGTGCCTGACCTCTGAACTTTCTGCTATCTCCAATTGAGGCAGAAAAAACCTTGCGGCTTCCATTGTCTCAAAAACTCAGTTCCTCCATCTGTCTACTTGTCACAATCTTCTACATGACTATCTCCTTACCTTCAACCAGACATATGATTCCACCATAAATGGAATCAATTATGATTATGATTGCCTAGCAAGTCCATGATTACGATTCCTTCCAAAATTAATGGAATTAATTATGATTATTACATTAAAAACTGTAATCATGGTTCCTATGATTCCAAGTGAGGCAAACAGAAGAAAGACAACACATAATCAGTGTCATGAAGGGTTGCAATGACTGAAATCAAATTATTTAAATCAATTTAAATTATAAGGAAAAAATAACTGATTGAAATCAAAATATGATTTTTCTTTTCTCACAGATAAAGAATAGTACTATTCTATCAACATAATTTCATTTTAGTTATATCTTACTATGTATGAGTGAGTTTGGACTATTTTTATATCAGTTATTTTCAAAGCATTTGTGGGTTATTCTTTTTCATAATGAGTGTGTGAATATGTTGCAAAACAATTAATGCTATATAATCGTGAATATTAGATACTACAAAAAATGACAGATTTCAATAAGTCATAAATAAATGAGAATATCTAACTAAAAAATTTGTAGTTCTTGAGGAAGATTTTTATTCATAGCACATATTTCTTATATTTTCTAGACTTTCTGCATTTCAGAAGTCTGAAGTTTTTATTTAATGTGATAAAGTTTTTCACATATTGTACAGTATGTTTAAAGTGACTGGTTGCAAATAAATGAACATATTTCTAAGTATAATAACTGAAAAGTGTTTAATTATCCAGCTGAGAGGAGGAGCAACAAGCTTGACCTTCAAGAATTGAGGAATCATCACACGGAACATTTGAAAGGTTGAAATACTTGACATACTTAGATAAATCTTAGAAAGTAAATTTTCTAAGTGATTGTAATTAATTTAAATTTTAAAAATCCAATTAAAAAATTATTTTTTATTTACATGAAAAAATCATGATTTTGTTTCAATCCTGTTGCCATGTTCAGTTGTATTTAAAAAGTTCAAAGACAAAATCAGCAAAATCATGCATCAGCCTATCAAAATGGAGTCCTTCATTTAAACTGCTTATTACATTTGATGAACATCAGGTTGTGAAACTTTGTAACTGACATCATATTGGTTATTATTCATTCACTAGTTCACAGCAAACAGAAGTATCATAGGAAGAGTTGCCAAATCCTCAGATTTCACATTTTAACATGATGGAAAATTTTGGGAGTTGAGGGTTGTGTTTTGGTGTGTTGTAATTTTTGAAACACAAACTTAAAATCTTATGAAACAATGGCAATTTCATAAATGGAATTTTTCACCATACTGTGAATGTCAAAGCATGACAATAAAACCCACTGAACATTTAGATAGTATATTTCCAAACATACTTCTGTCTAAAGAGTGGGTCTTATTGTAATGGCTGGAATCAATTACAATTCCTTAGTTTTCCAGGACAAATGGAATCGATTACGATACAATTCCTCAAAAAATGTGGAATCGATTCCAATTATGATTCCTGATTACATGTCTGCCTTCAACAACACACAACTCAATCCTTCCTCTTCTCTTAACATTCTTGGCATTTCCTTTTCTCGTGATCTTTCCTGGAAAGATCACATACTGTATACTCTTTCTAAAACAGCTTCTAAGAGGTTAGGTGTGTTGTACAGCCTCCATGGTTTCTTCAACCCTGCTCAGTTGCTGTCTCTGTACAAGGGTCTTGTCCACCCCCTGTATGGAGTATGCTTCTCATGTGTGGGGTGGCTCAACCCACACAGCAATACTTGACAAGGTGGAATCAAAGACTTTTCATCTCATCAATTCCCTGCCTCTTACTGACTGTCTTCAATCCCTCTCTCTTCACCACAATGTTGCCTCATTCTCTTTTCACTATTGCTATTATAACACACACTACTCTTCTGAATTCTTTAACTGCATGCCTCCTCCTTTAAGGAGAGCACACAGCACCAGACTTTCCACATTTTCTCATTCCTTTTCTGTCCAACTCTCTAACGGAAGGGTTAATCAGTATTTTCAGTCTTTTATCTACTCAACTAGTCAACTCTGGAACAATCTTCCTCAATCCATCTTTCCCCCTGTTTATGACCTCCAATCTTTCAAATGCAAAGTGTCTAGGCATCTCCAAAACCCTGGACCTTCATTTTGGCTCTCTTCTCCTTCCTGCATAAAAAAAAAAGTATGACTGAAGTACGGTACTAATTTTTTTTTTTATGAATGTAAATTTCAGGGTTTAATAGGAGATCAAACATTAAATCACTAATGACTCTCAATTTTTTAATTACATTTCTAACTGATTAGATAATACAATTTTTCACAAATAAATTAAGGAAAGACGCTTTAAATCAATAACCCAGTGTTATCATTTATTTAAATAATCAAAAGGTAATAAATTCACTTGTCACTTTATTCAAACTCAAGTCTCTTCTTTGATCAGTATCAACTTCACATTGTATCCATACATTCTATAATCCAACTTTTTCAACATCTTTTTTAATCTTTACACATGATTGCATTTACTATTAAGGAGTTTTAATCCCATTTGTTCTCTTTTGTCAGTCAAGCATTCACACAATGAGTTACACTTATGGAGATGTTCATTTCATCTAATGTGATTCAAACTTACGTAATTTTTAATACAATTCATTCAAGAAAAAATTCAATGGAGACAAAAATCTCTCGATACGAGTCTCAACCATCCTCATTTCCTTCAAACACCAAATTAAATTTCGTTCAAACATTCATACTTTCCTATGTGCAGCATTTCATTCACAAATTCACAGATGCATACAATCCTTGAAAAATTTTTCTGCATAAACCTTTGTTGAAGAGACGGATAAAGGAGAAGGTTGAGCTGAATCAATTAATGAAGAATCATTCGACCCTTCCTCAGGTTCAACAACTGGTGAGAGGCTTTTGTCATGACTGAATTTTGATGAAAGTGATTTTCTTTTTTTTCTTCTGAATTCTTTCCTTTCTTTGGAAAGTTCTGAGGATATAAAAATGCACACTTAATATTTGTTATCAAAATTATTATTCAAGAGTAAAATGCAATTCCCACATCCCATCTGTTAAAAAATATTTTGGGAAACCTATTCATAATGCACCAACCTTTTAAGTCCTTCAAATAATGCAAAGAAACTGATGTAGATGATCTGATTTTCTTTGTCGATGCTTCTCCCCCTTTCTGGCCAGAAAATGAACAATATTTAGATTGTGTTTCTTCATCATCAAATGATTCAGTGAATAAGTCCTCTGTGGAGGCGATGGAACTACTTTTATCTGATATTACAGCTTCAGTCATTTCGTCTTCCCACGACACACGACGTCTTGCGGAATGAATTGATTTCCTCTTTTCTTTCATTTTTTTTGAAGACGATATCAAAGGAGTCGATGTTCTCCTAGTGTCCTTCCTCGATGAAGGAGTTTCTATCAAAGAACATTCTTTGCTATCCTTGAAGCTCATAGAAGAACTTCCAGAAGATGGTTGAGCATGTTTTGTTTCTTTATTACTGCTCTCACCAGATTTGGATGTCTTGTACGTCTTACTTGGGTCTTTCTCAGTTATCTTTTTATGTTGTTCATCATCATCCTTATCATTATTTGGGTCATGCAAAACTTTTTTTAAATTTAGCCACTTGACAAATGCTTTACATGAAGGTGGCTCCTTCAAAGGTGTCAATAATTTAGTTTTGCTGTTTTTTATAATGCTTTCTTTATTAATAACATCTGTATTGGATGATAATTCAGTGTTAATAGTTTTCAAAAGATATTTCCAGTTCTGAATCCCATCAGCCTGGAATCTTCCTTCAAAGTCTTTTAAATCAGACACAAGATTAGATTTCAGTTTCAAAATTTGACTTCCAACTTCTAATGGCTTGCTTGGTATATCTTCAATTTTACTGCAAAATGCTGATGGAAAAAAGCTCTCATCAGCTTCTGTGTTAACATGAGAGAGAGCTTCCTTTGTGGGAGGAGGAATTTCATATTGATATAATTTAGATTTTTTTGATTGTTGTGTTGATAAACCCTGAACATTCTTCATACTTTCATTGGGTTCCCCATTATTGCCTTTGTCTTGTTTGCATTTTTTCTTTTCATCATTTAAAGATTTCTTCCCTTTAGTTGATTGTGACTGCCCATTCTGTGAATAATGACTTTTAGAAGATTTGCCTTTTGAGTGTGTTACACAAATGCCTTTTTCATCCTTCAAGTTTTTTGATGCAGCAGCCAATGGTTTTGGGACATAAATATCAAAATTATCATCATTTTTAGCTCTGGGTGAAATATGGGTAATTTTAGTAGGAATATACTCTGGTTTGATATCATTTGGAGAAGCACTTAAAGGCTGAGGCATGTATTCCTCCTCTTCACTTTCTTCATGTTCCTTAGGAGGGGGAGAGAGAAAAGGCAAGCTTTGCATCTGAGAGACTGGACAAGGAACATACTCTTCATCACACTCTAAAGAACTCTCTCTTGTATTTTCTTTAAATACAGCTGCATCGCTCTCTTTCAGTAGAGTGTTCTGACCAAAAAGGTCCTTCATCATTTCATCCAACTTTCTAGATTTGACTGGAGAGGACTGAAATTTAACATGATCTTTACTTTTCTCTTGTTCCTTCATTTCATGCATTAGGCTTTCATTCTTATGAGCTTTCATATCCAAGGGTTGTTTCTGTTTCTCTTCAAGGAGTTTATCAATTTTTTCCTTTAATCGATCTCCATAACTTGGAGTTCCTTTTGGTTTATTTTTGCATCTGTTCAGGTTTGGTTCAAAAGATGAAATTTCACTTGCTTGTGAGATCACTGAGACACACTGGCACTTGTCTGTCAGCCATTCTGACTCTTTGTTGGTACTTGATTTCAAACTTCCATCATTTACACATTTAGAATTGAGTTCAGGCACTTTTTCCTTATCATCAGAATTATTACTTTTTGTATCAGTAAAGGTATTGGTGCTATGATCAGACTTTGTATCACACTTACCATTGGGGATCCTATCTATCAAGCTTCGATCGATAGATATTTTAAATACAGAAAAATCAAAAGAGGATAGGTCAATGTTCGACGATTCTGATACTGAATCTGACTTGGTATTTTCATTCCATTTTTTATCAGATTCTATACCCTTTAAAACTTCTGGCAAAGCCCTGTTTTTCTGGCTATCAATTTCTGGCAGCAAAGTAATTTCTGTTACTTTGTTTGAAAATCTTGATTTTTCAAATGCCGCTTCCTTATCTATCACAGGGGGTGACTTTATGGAGTAATTCTGGTTGTCATTGGTACTCTCACAACTTGCCTGATTTTCATTTTTATGATTATTTAGATTACCAATCATGTTGCTGTTTCTACGTCTACTCGGAATAATATTTTCACACAACCCATTATGAGTTTGGGGTTGGAGAAGAGTTTCTTTTACTTTGGCCTTAGATGCATCTATAATTCTGGATTCTGTTGTAAATTTACTTTTTATATCATGAAACTCAACTTCACTCTTTTCAAATTTGTCTTTGTTAGCTACAGCTTTTGTCTCACCATTTTTCCCTTTTTTACATAGTTCAACTGAGCTCACAGTTCTGTTCTTAGTTTTATTTACTTTGCTCTCATTTATGTTCAAATCTCCACTTGTAATATTTTCATCTCTAGTTATAAGGATGGTCTCTTTTTTAAGTTCTTGTTGCCCAATCCTATTAGTCAAACATTTAAATTCTGAAGCCAACTTTGAAGTTTCAACTTGAACAGAAATACTTCTGTCACTAATTTTTACCCTATTTGAAGTTTCTTGATCTTTAGATTGAATTATATCTTTAGTTGCAACACCCTTCTTCATAGACTTGCTCGCATACCTGCTTGCAACTTTATTAACTTCAGACTGACTGGTAGTTGCAGTTGCCTCACCACTAGATTTAATAATTTCTTTGCCTATACATTTCTCCTTCAGAACTTTAGTTGCATCTAAAGATTTTGCATCTCTAGATTCAGAGCCACATTTTGTCATAACTTTCTCTTCCCTAGATTTAGTTTGATTTCCAGTTCTATTATCCCCATCATCTCTAGAGTGACTGCCACTTTTAGTTCCACACCTTTCCTCCCTTGACTTAATTACAACTGCAGCTGTATTACTACTTTTAGATTTAGACCTACTTTTATTTTTAGCTCTTACATCTTCAGATTTGGTTTTATTCAAAGCTCTATCTCCAGACTTGGTTATGGCTGAAGCCTTTTCATTTCCAAGTGTAATTCCATCTTTCTTCTTCTTTGTTGCTTTCTTTTCTCGAGTTCTGATAACATTCACAGCTTTATCCTGCTTAGAATGAGTAATATATTTAGTCTTCACTTTATCATCACTAGGTTTACTGATATTTCCAGTTTCATCATTTTCTTTTGATTTACATGCCTCCACAATTCCCCTATCTTTAGTGTTATCAACAATTTTATCATCCATTAACTTCAACACATTTGCTATTTCCCCATCTTTAGATTTAATTATCTCTTGAGCTAAAGGTTTCTCAACTCTACATTTAACATCCTTTAGTTTAATTAATTTCTCTCTATCAATGGATTTAGAATTCTTAGATTTAGCCATACGTGTTACAATTCTTGCTTCTCCACATATCTCATTTCTAAATTCAGTCCCACTTACAGTACTACTCCTTAATTTAATAGCGTCTTGAGTTCTACAATTCTCCTTTCTAGATTTATTACTCACAATGGCAATTGTCTCATCTTGAGGCTTAGTAAGTTTTGTATTTTTCTCATTTTTATTTTCAGTTACAGATGAAGTTGGGGCAATGCTAGGTATTACCACATCATTAATACCAATTTTTTCTTTTCTCAATACAGTTACAGCTGTAATGCCATTATCTCCAGATTTATTAAAATCTGACTTTTTTGCATCTCTGTCTGCAGGTACACCAGAAGTATCCTCATCCCTATCGTTGGTTATGTGTAATACTGTTTTGTCTTTAGATTTAATCATGTCCAAAATTTTTTCATCCTTTGATTTCGTAACATCAGATGTTTTCTCATTTTTAGATTTAACCATGCCAGAAGTTTTCCCATCTAGAGATATAGCTACATTATCATTTGGAGATTTTTCTTTTCTACAATTATACTTATCTGTAGATTTTTCTTTTCTACAATTATGCTTAGCTGTAATTTTTACATCCCCAGATTTAGCAACACCATGAACTGTTACTATCACTTCTTCAGATTTAGCAGCATCTGCCATTTCCTCATTTTTGGATTTATGCAGAGTTTTACATATACTTTTCTTATTTCCAATTATTTTGTCATTAACTATAGAGCCATTTTCATTCATAAGTTTCTCATGTATAGGTGTAAACACCATTGAACAATGAGCATCTTTAACATTAGTAGCATCTACAGACACAATGGTTTCTTCTCTGGATTTGGAAATTTCTAGGGCTTTTTCATTTTCAAAGTTGAAGATAGCAGTTTTCTGATCTCTTGATTTAATTACATTAAAATTTTTTTCTTTCTGTTTTTTAATATTAGCAGTTTGCTCATCTATGGATTCAACACCACCACCTTCTGGTTCATCTACTGCACATTTAGGTACATCATTCTCCTTATAACTAGGTTCTAGCACCTTTAACTTTTCCCCTGGTTTGGAAGTTTCTAATAAATATTGTGAAATAAGGTATATCTCTCTTGACATATAATCATTATTAGTGGAACCTGTTAATTGGGAAGACTGTGAAAAATTTTCTTTCAAATTAGTGAAATTAGTGCACTGAACTTCTGTTGAAGGTGCAGTTTTATCAAATGAGGATTCAGTTTCAGATGTCATATCAACTTTTTTATTAATATTTAGAGACTCAATCTCTTTTCCCCCTATAAGATTCTCTCTGCTTTTCTGAGGCTCAACTACATGAGTATTTTTAACTTTCTCTTTTTCAAAAGGCTCTTTACCTTGAGTTTCAATAGGTATATCTTTTCCTAAATGTTGTACAAGGTTCGACTTTACCAGCAAATCTTTAGCTGATGACTGTACATCTTTAATGGATGACTGAACTCCATTTTCCAAAATTTGGCTCTCTTTTTCTACAGGCTGGACTTCTGTAGGTGCTCTATCAGTTAGCATCACTGGCTGCACAGCTTCTATCAACTGGAGCTCTGATGATTGAGCTTTGTCCCACAAATGCTGAGACACTTCTGCTACAGTATGTTTAGATTCTGAATCCAATACCTTAGTTTCTGAGTGATCATTTTTCTTTTTTGATGAACCTTTTTCATCACAATTTTGGCTTTCTCTACTGGAATAATTTATATCAGTTTTGGTAGGGCAACTTTCACTTCTAATTTCAGGTTCCTCTGCCAACTCTTCAACCAAAGTGCTTGTGCTGCTTTCTAGATTACTTAACTTTGCATCTCCCTTTCTAGTTTTGAATGCTTCATCTTTTTGTTTTTCAATATTATTATTATTTTGAGGTGGTTGAGTTTTCTCCTTCATTGCGCTTGACATTTGTGTCTGTATATCTGGCTGTGAATTTTTTTTCATAGTTTCCTCATTTTCAGTTGTAGATTTATCTTCAAGAGGACTAATTAAGCATTGTAGTGTTTTGTTGAGATGTACATTTTCACTATTAGCAAAGGAATCTTCTGTTCTTATTTTCAAATTTTTAATTTTAGCTTCAAGATTCTCACTTTTTCCTACTTGATCTTTAAAACATTTAACAACTTTAGTCCTACAAACCCCATCCTTAACTACTAATTCTTGATTTTTATCATTATTTGTTCCTTCCAAATTTTCAACTCTTGTCTCCTGAACATCAGAAGATAACTGACCAACTTTAGTTTTAGCCTCTACAATTACAGGTGTTGACTCATGACTCTCATCACCAGACTGTGTATCTTTAGTTAACAAATGCTTCCCTTGAGCATATTTCAATTCTGATGGGTTTGAACTAAATTCTGCACAATTTTTACTTTCTGGGTCAATCATTATTAATTCTTTATAGTTTGCAAAAGGCTGGGAAGGTTTAGTAACTTCATTTTCCCTCCAAGAATTTTGATTTTCATCAGCTTGTCTATTCTGTTCATTACTTTCCACTGCAGGTGTTTCATGTTTAGAACTTAATTCAACATTTCTCTCAACTTCATCTTTAGAATTTAAATTGTGATCAATATTTTTAGCTTTTCTGGTTTTATTTGTATCTTCTTCAACTTTTGATCCAGAATTTTTACATTTCATATTAGAAACAATTTTCATCTTATCTTGTGTATTTAAAGATACTGATTCTACATCTTTGATAGTGTAGTTCACATCATCATTATCAACTTTGACATTTTTATCTCTTCCTTCAACCCCTTCATTTGTTCTTTCAACATTTAAATTGCTTCTTTTAAGTTGAATATTATTTCTTACTTGAATTTCCTCAGGTCTCTTATCAGTACTTTTAATTTCATTTCCATTTTTGGGAATGGCTGGTCGATCAATTTCAGTTATTACTTTAGAAATTACATCCCTCAACTGAACAGTTTCACTTCTTGAATGATTTTTCACTTTTAAATCTATGTTTATGGGTTGCAGTGAATCACTACTACTCAAATAAGCATCATTTATTCTGTCAGCTTTGTTGATCTGATGAAACTTGTAATTTTTATCTTGAAGAGTCAATTGGGTACCTTCAGTCTGATTTGAATCATGCCAACAATGCACTTCTTTTGTTATATCATCATTAGAAATATCTCTGAAATTAGCTTTATTTTCATGCCAATTGTCTACAGCCTTTATTGTCTGAGACTTGAGGTGCCTCTCTTTCTTCTTAATTTTCTCTAATGACTGAAAATTACCAAAACAATTTTCTTTACTCTTATTGATGTCTCCTTGATCAGACTTCTTGGTTGATGATTTAGTGTTGTCTGAGGTAAGATGCTTATGTATCACCCCTCCTTTGACTGAGTATTTTCTGGTGGATGATATGCATGTTTTCTCGGCTCTCAGTTTCTTATTTGATTTGTATTTCAACTTCTTAGACTTTTTTATCACCTTTGCGGTGCTACATTTTTCAAACACATTTTTACACTGCAGTGTAACTGTATTCTGTTTCTGATTACGTATTCTACAGCTCTGTCGAATGGGTGAAGAGCTTTTGCTCATATTAGTTGTATGTTCTTTAGATTTATGGCTCATGGCTTTGATTCCCTGCATTTTCTTTCTAAAAAGGGAGACTTTATGTTCTACATGATTATCAATTGCCATCAAGGAGGAGTTGTATCCAACTCCTGAGTTTAATTCAAGTAATTTTTCAACTCTATTTATTACAAATTCCCTTTGAGGAATTTTCTTTGTTTTTAAGAATGTCTCACAGATATCTACCAAAGATCTTACTTTCTTTATTAATGTTGAGCATAACTCACCTTTGGATGTAGTATCTTCAATGTGATTGCCAATTTCCTTAAGTTCTGACACTTTGCGTACAGTCATTTGGGTTTGTGTCAGAGAAACATGGGTGGTAGGATCATTAGTACATATTAATGGCTGAACAATAAGTGATTCCTCATTTATTGAGTCAATACGAGAGCCACTACAAATCTCTAGATTTTCAGATGCTAAACTTTGGTGAGCACTCTGAACATTTAAAGTGCGATCTGTAGTTTGGGTTTTACTATTATCATTTTGGGTCTTAAAAGAATTTTCACTGGCATTATCTAAACTCAATGGATCAATGTCCTCTATACTTGACTCAAGAGCCAATGGGTCTTTCAAAATACAACTATTTTCCAAATCAATAAAGTTATCTGATAAATTGGACTGACAAACTTCCTCAACTACTGCTGCATGAATGTTTTCCTTATCACAATGGTTGGAATTTTTCATAGACTGAGCTGAATGAAGAGGGTTAGCAGAATGGATCTGTAAACCAACTTCATGACTTTTACTACTGAGAACTTTACTTGGACTTTTGACTTTTAAATCCAACTTGGTATTCTGACATTTTCTCAGTTTAGTACTTTTTAATTTTTTTCTTTTTTGTTTCAGAAAAAGGGTTATTTTTGCATTATTAGATTTTATATTTTTAAAAGATTTTCCCTTGTACTTCCACCTACGATTCTGATGAATTAAATGAGGTCTTTTATGACTCACTTTTCTTGATCTGCTAAAGCTTTTGTTTAAATGAACTATCTCTTTGCTGGTGTTAGAGACAAGAGTCTTTCCTGTTGAGCAAGAAGGTAACTTAAGGTCATTTGATAGAGAAAAAACTTTATCAATAACCAAATGAGGAGAAAATGAAGAACAATTCTGTAATTGATTCACTTCAAGGACATTCAAAGGGCTGACAACAGCCAGAGGATCTTGTTCTTCAGAATGTGCTACAGGAGGAGGTTCAGCAAAACAAGGACTCTCACATACTTCAATCAGTTCTACATCTTTTGACCTGACTTCATCTTGTTTTGTTTTATTACTGGAAGGCTTGGGTCCCCTTAACAGCCTCTGAATGCGATTACTTTTATTGGATTTAGGCATCACATTCTCTGGTGAATCCTTCTGAGTAAACTTTTTTCTCGTAGGATATTGTCTGCAGATTTTAAAATTATTCATGAAAGTTTTGATTCTGCATGGAAACATACAAATGACTAACTCAGATAAAAAGTAAAAAGTTACACCTTCAGCCAATTACTTCTAAATGACATAGCTACAAAAAGAACATGCAAGCAATAATTCAGTGTTTATCTAATGAGTTAAAATTACATTCTTACTTCTAATAAATACACAATTTTATTTTGTGTAAATGAATTATTACACATTATGTAGGAATATACAGTACATACATTTGCATTCACATATAAAGAGTTATTTAGAGGATACTGCTAACTTAATTCAACTCAAATTTTAATATCTGATTTTTCCTAGTTGATTAAAATGGTTTGGAGAATCACTTAACAATTGGACAAGTGAATCTTACTCAATTCCTCCATTTATCAAAAGACACTGAAGAAAAGATATGAATGGATTATAGTACGTAAAAATAGTGATGGTCTTAATCATCTTTTTTATAGATACTTCATAAACACTTAATGTTTTGAATAGTTGTTGAATTTCCTCAATAGCCAACTTTTGTGGCAGTTACAATGGAGAGTGGTAGATAGTAGACACTATGAGCTTTAAGCAAATAAAATAAATTGTTCAGGCTGAATGTCTGACAAATGAGTAACTCTTACTTCATACAAGCAAAATTCATCATAAAAGGCTAACCTGCTTAACTATATTCAATAAAATCCTTGTTTGATTTTCAATCTGTAACTATACCTTACACTTTTTTTCTCTATCAAATGCATGCTAAAAATCATCCAACCTAAAGATTACTTTCACATGAAATGCTAATTTATGTACATAGATTCAATATTACTGACTTTTAATTGCAAGTTTGTTGTGATGATCTACTAGCAATATCAAACTGGGCGAAACTTCATGTTTTTAATATATACAGTACAGGGTGTTTATAAAGTCCCTATCTATTTCAGTGAAAATATAGCAAAAAGGGTAAAATTCAATAACAATATAATAGAAGACATACATTTAAAATGAATACTTAAGCATATGATTCTACATGAGCACCATCAGTATCTCTAGAGTTCGAATCTATCAGCAGCATTGCAGAACACATTTTGGAGCATGACGGGGGTTATTTTTGTAACTGCTATTGCGATATGAGCACGTAAATGTCACAGCTTCATTCAGATGGCATTTTAAACACCATCATCTTTCAACAAGATGGGGCACCTTGTCATTACACAAACTTTGTCCAGGAGTACCTAAATGAATGATTTCCAAATCAGTGGATCAGACATGGAGGTAACAGGCCCTGGGTGGCTCAATCTCCTGACCTAACACCCTTGGATTTCTTTGCATGTGGCCTTATCAAATCAAACGTCTATCAAATGAGGGATATAGATCTGCAAGATTTACATGCTCATATCGTAACAGCAGCTACAAAAATAACCCCTGTCAAAATGTGTTCCGCAATGCTGCTGACAGATTTGAACTCTATAGAGATACTGATGGTGCTCATGTAGAATCATATGTTTAAGTATTCATTAAATGTATGCCTTCTATTATATTGTTATTGAATTTTAACCCTTTTTGCTATGTTTTCACTGAAATAGATAGGGACTTTATAAACACCCTGTGTATATAGATGAATGTTCATTAATTTATACTTTAAATAAATTAAACTCCTCAAATACTGCATGACAGTGATGCTCTACAAATGGACTATGCAGTGGCAATTTGATTTTTGTACCATAGTGCGGACATGCACATTTGCCCATTCAGTCACTATGAGTGTGTGTGTAGTGAAGGCCTGTTGTGCATTACATACAAACTGAACAGGACTGTGCAATTCGGTAGCTATTGTGAATTGTTGTTTGACTGCATCTGCCACTATTACTGAAATGCAATGCTCATGCTTACAGTGATGAGTCTCAAAAGGGCAATTGTGTTTAAATGGCAGAAGCACTTCAAGAAAGGATGGAAGGCAACTACAAATGACTCTCATCCTCAACAACCATCAACATTGATGTCACCAGAGTGAGTTACCCATGCTGAAGAACTTTGTGAAAACTGACAGCTTACTGTTCATGTCAAAAGTGCGTGCACAATGGGTATCCCACCAATTGACACCTGCACAGAACCACCACCATGTAGACATGTTGTGGATGATGTGCCATTTAAACACAGTTGCTCTTTTGGGACACTTATCATTTTAAACATGCTGCAAGTGCTGCCTTTTGATGAGTGGCAGTTGCAACCAAAACATTATTCACATAATACCAAACTGCATCTAGCAATGTTTAAATTGCAGGCAATATTCCATTGCAGTGGTAATGCACAAGAGGTCTTCACTACAGACACTCCTGTACTGGCCTGAATAGGCAAACATGCATTTACGCACTATGGCACAGTAATCATATCACTGTTGCTTAGTCCTGCCATATGGTGTTGACATCACAGTTATTTGGGAATTAAATGAACAGCCCTCATATATACTGTATATATTGCCCAAATTGTTCATTCTGATGAAGGTCAAGCTTGTCACTCCACCTTAGATCTACAGTTTGACATGGAATCTGAACCACACCCAACCACAGGTAGTCAGAAATTACAAAGTCCTTACGCAGACAGGATCTCACAACCTCCCAATCAGCAGCCCATCATCTTAACCACTAGGCTATCCAGAGTATCCATTTATCTACCAACCAATTTTTATTGTGTGGAAGGATGAACAGCTGGATTTTGCTGCATGCCACCTGCTATCACTGGGTCTCAATCCCAGAGATGATGGATTCATTGTCAGCAATGCTAACCACTACACCACTGAGGTATATATGTTACAGGGAATCTGTGTAACTAGGGATTTCATAAACTCCCTCATGTAAGGTTAAGTTGTGATATTTTTGTTACTTTTAACAAAAATATCATGACAACCTAACCAAACATCAAGGGCATACACAGTTGACCTAATCAGGTATTCAATAATTTTTCGGTGGGTTCAATGAAAATATCACAATTTAATCTTACATGAAATCCCTGAACATCTTAGGGATTTCAGTTACACTGATTCCCTGTAACATTTTTATATTTTATATATATGTATATATACACAGGGTGGCGCAAAAGTCGTGCATCATAGGAATTTTCAGTGTTGACTATAATATATTATTTTTTTCTTTTAGGTACGGTAAGGGATGGCTGCGAAATTAATAATAGATAAGAGGGTGAGCTTGGTTTTAATGTATGGAATACCAGGTACAACAAATCAATGAACTGGTACAGAATTTAAATTCTGTACCGATTCATCAATTTGTTGTACCTGGTATTCCATACATTAAAACCAAGCTCACCCTCTCATCTATTGATAATTTCACAGCCATCCCCTACCTAAAAGAAAAAAATATATTATAATCAACACTGAAAATTCCTATGATTTGTGACTTTTGTGCCACCCTATGTGTATATATATATATATATATATATGTGATGGATCGAATAACCGCAACCGCAACCGCACTACAACCGCACAAAAATTCACAACCGCAACCGCCGTTCCATAAGTGCGGTTGCGGTTGTAAAAGCTTAGTTAATTTTAATTTTAGGTTAATTAGAAATATTTCTTTTTTTAAAAAGAAAATGATGGGTCTCCTTATGCGTGGAGCGGGAACGTTGTACGATGAGAGGCGTTGCCGCTTGAAAGGTGAAAATGCAGCAAAAATATTATTCTTGAAATTCACACTGCCTGTCATTAAGTTTGACATCAGGTTTTCAAATGAATAATAATCCATAACTTTCCAATGGGTGGAGGCTGGGGAAAGTGGTAGGTGGGATGAACAGTGCGATGGGTCCTCGTCCCTCATCCTGGTAACACACTTAGTGCAATATGGTTTTAATTAATTTGACCTATTCTTTCATAATAGCTATATAAGTTTAGAATATACTTCATTTAAATAGTATTTATTTAGTAAATACCTTATGTTGAACACAAGTTTTGCAACACACAAATAGCGGTAGCGGTGTATTGCAAAACTTGTGTTCAACATAAGGTATTTACTAAATAAATACTATTTAGTATATATTATGTACCAAGTGTGGCTAAATCGCACTATAGTGGCTAAATCCAGTTAATAATTACGCATTTTTCCTAGTATATGATAACCGCAACCGCAACTGGAACCGCGGTTGGAAAAAATTTGACAACCGCAACCGCGGTTGTGAAAAACTGACCACTCGATCCATCACTAATATATATATATATAACAGCATAATAACAAACAACAATTTAATAATGAATAACAATATAAACAATATAATACGGAAGGAAGACATAGATGAAAGAAAAGAAATAAGTAAAAGTTGCGAAGTAGTCAAATGGTCCAACGAGCAAAATGATAAAAAGATAACTAAAAATGTAGAAAATAAATAGCCAAAGAAAAATAATGATAATGCCAAAATTAAGAACTTTGAAAATAATAAAAAAAGAAGTAGAAGAGTAGAAAATATTGTATGTAAATACTACATGAAAGGGAACTGCAGATATCGGGATGGACAATGCATATATGCACATCCCACAATATGCAACATGCATTACACAAGTGGATACTGCAAATTTGATAAAAAATGTAAGTTTCACCATCTTACGATCTGCAACACTTATGCAAGATATGGGAGTTGCAAATACAGAAAAAAATGCCAGTACCACCACCCTCAAAGGAACGCAATGAGTGAACAGAAAAAATGAACATCAAAGAAGTGTGTCAATTTTTTAGAGACAGCCAACACATTTCAGCTGCTAAATACTATCCAGCAATTACAAAACCAGCTGACAAATATAGGAATCCGAGAGCCGGACAGAAGGTATGAACAAAGGCACTTCATGCATTATCAGGACAACAGGTACCAACAAAGATAAAAGAGGTAAATTCTTGGAGGACCACAAGGCAATGAAACTGGCACCCCCATTGGAAAACAAATCAGAACCACCTGTATATGAAAATGAAAGAGAAATAATAAAAATAATCCTAGCCAACATTCAGGGCCTTAAATCAAACCATTCCACAAACAAAGTTTTATACCTGAAAGGACTCATGCAAGAAGCTGGAGCAGACTTTGCATGCCTCATGGAAACTCATCTAAAGGACTGCCAGGCGAACTGTGAAAATTGTGAGTACTGTATTGACAAAAAAGAAATACAAATTGACAACTATAACATCCTCTGAGCCGACAGAACAGTGAGACGTAAAGGAGGATGTGCTATTTACACACGCAAAAAGCACATAGCAGAAATGGCTATAAGTACCTTAAACAACTATGTAGAATGTGTACAGCAAAAATTGAAAAATTAAATATGGTACTAATTGTAATGTACAGACAGACCCCCAAACACGCCAACCTCAAAATTTTCAGATTCCATTACAGAGGTAAGAAACTTGGTAGAAGATTTACTCTCCAACCCCAAATATCTTTCTCTGTGGTGATTTTAATTTCCCATTCATGAAATATAAAAGGATAGGAAAAAATATATGTATACACCAGGACAAAGGGGGCACACAAGAAGCCCAGGAGCAGGTAAAAATGCTACTACCTCTAGCTGATGAATTTATGTTAATGCAAGAAATAACAGAAAACAAGAAAAAACAACTGCCTAGATTTGGTATTTACAAACAACAGTAATCTAATTGATAATGTAGAAATATCCCCAACTATGATATCGGACCACAACATCATTGAAATAACAACTAATATAAAGGCAACAGGAAAGGAAAGAACACGCACAACAGAAAGAAGTAAATTCAAAATTTTTAATTTTCACTCCAAAGCTATAAACTGGGAAGATGTGACATCCAGCATGGAAGTAATAGATTGGAAAACCATTTTTGAGGCCATGACAACAGAGGAGATGCTAATGACATTAGAGGAGAAGACGTTAGAAATTGTGGAAAAACATGTCCCAAAGATACAACAAAGAGGAAAGAGAAGCAGGTTCGAGAGACAAAAGAGGGCATTGTTTCGAAAGAGAAAAAGAGTGACTGCAAAATTAAGTAATTGTAAAGATAATATCAGAAAAATTAAATGATAAACTGCAAAGTATCGATGTCGTTATACAGGAACTAATCGAGAAGCATACAGAAAAAGAAGATGACTCTATAGAAGCGATAAAGGCTAACTCAGAGTACTTCTATAATTTCGCAAAAAGAAAGTCGAAAACCCATGCAACTATCAGACCTTTTAAAAATGAGAACAGCGCTTTATCTGATGATCTAACGGAAGTATCTGAAATATTAAGAGCTCAGTATGAATCATCTTTCAGTATCCCAAAAACTGACAAATTGATATGCGATAGAAACACGTTCTTTGAAGAAGAACCACAAGGGGAAAATATAACGGATTTCGACTTTATGATGGATGATATTACACAAGCCATAGGGAAACTAAAAACACACTCAGTGGCAGGACTGGATAAATGGAATGCCACACTGATCAAAAACTGCAAGAATGCAATCGCTGAGCCCCTATACTGGATATGGAGATGATCACTAGACACGGGAGAAATACCAGGCATCCTGAAGAGCACAAACATAGTCCCAATATATAAAGGAGGAGATTGATCTGAGGCCGAAAACTATAGGCCAGTGTTGCTTACATCTCATCTCACTAAAATATTTGAAAGAATAGACAGAAAATCTACCACTTTTTGGAAACTTAGAAAAAAATTAAATGATAACCAATACGGGTTTCAGTCAGGCAGATCATGCCTATCACAACTAATGGAACACCACAACAACATTATTGATGCACTTGAAAGTAATGAAAACTATGATGTACTATACACAGACTTTGCTAAAGCATTTGACAAGTGTGACCATGGAATCATAATACATAAACTGAAATATATGGGAATAACAGGAAAAGTACGGAAATGGATATATAATTTCCTTAGTGAGTGGCAGCAAGTCGTTACAGTACAAGGAGTATCAGAATCAGAGGTCCTCAGCTCAGTATCACAAGGAACAGTATTAGCTCCACTACTCTTCATAATCATGCTAACTGACATAGATGAGGACATTACCAGAGACAGCACAGTAACATCCTTTGCCGATGACACAAAGATCAGTAGAAAAATAAGAAACCCAGAAGATATAGGATCTCTACAAACTGGCATAAACAGAATCTACAAGTGGATGGAACACAACAATATGAAGTTTAACACCGAGAAATTTCAGCTATTATGGTACGGAAAAAAAGAGACCTAAAATCCATGGAATATTATACCCCAAATGGAAAGGAAATTTGGAGAAATTCCAGAGCAAAAGATTTAGGGGTTGTAATGACATGATGATGCGAAATTTGAAACACAAAATAAGATAGCAGTAAACAGAGCAAAGAGAATAATGGGACAGATATTGAGAACCTTTAAATGAAGGGATAGGAATGTAATGATTCCTCTACTGAAAACCCTGATCATACCTAAATTGGAATACTGCTCAGTCCTAACATCCCCATATAAAAAAGAAGACATTAGACAGCTGGAAGGGATCCAGAGAAGCTTCACAGCTAAGATCAATGGGTGCAAAGAACTAAATTACTGGGAAAGGTTACGCGAACTAGACCTATATTCACTAGAAAGGAGGAGAGAGATATACACCATTATTTAGACTTGGAAAATAATGGAGAAACTAGTCCCTAATCTTACTCTGAACCCTATAACTCCCCAAACAATGGTGGAAGGTAGAAACAGTAGACTGTTTTGTATTCCCAAATTGAAGGCGAGACAGGGAACATCCTTAACCCTGAAAGAAAACAGTTTTGTAGTGAGAGGACCAAAACTGTTTAATCAGTTGCCCAAAGACCTAAGAAACACAAAGGGAGTTGCAGTGGACATCTTCAAAAGAAGACTAGATGCCTGGCTCAAAACAATTCCTGATGAGCCGGGCATAACTGGCTATGTGAGGTGGAGAGCACAAGAAACCAACTCACTACTTCACCAGGCCAACTCAAGAGGAGGGGCGACAAGCTTGAC
>JAJOZX010000083.1:962500-1010000 GCA_023014485.1 Bathynomus jamesi
GCAAATCCAAGCAAAATTCAAATTCACACCATACATTTGCTAGCATATCTGTCATGACACTGTTGATGGCATCACAAACCCTTGCACAAAGAGTGTCAATATCAGCAACAGATAATCCTTTACATGTCCCCACAGGAAGAAGTCAAGGGGTGTGATGATATTGGGCAGGGTTGGCAAAAACCCTGATATTGGGGGATCATGAAGTCATGGCACCAGCCCATCATACCCAAAAGTGGTGTTCAAAAACTCACGCACTAACAAACCCCAGTGTGGAGGCGCACTGTCTTGCTATAAAATGATGGACAGTTGAAGGTCTTCCAACTGGAAGGGTTACAAAGAACTTGAGCATGTCCAGGTACACTTGTGGCATAACATTCTTTTCAGCAAAGAAAAATGGGCCTATCACCCTATCATGCAATAATCCACATCAAACACGGACAAGAAAAAAAAATTATGCATTATGCAACAACACGCAAAACAAAGCATTACTGTCTCTTCTTTGAATTTCATGTAATTAATTAAAGTTTATAATCAGGAAAGGACTGTGTACACCTCATATATTGGGTGGCTAGTAAATACATGACACATTTGAAAGTAATGTTAAATGGACTGTGTAAAAGGAAATGAGATTATTTGCATACCATACTAGACTACAATTCTCAGGAGGTTTATTATATACGGTAATACCAATTGTTTTATGGAGATTTAGATCTTGAAAATAATGCTTCATAAATGTCCACCATCGTGTTGTATGCATTAACATGCATGGACCACTGTGATTCACTCTGATACAAAGTAATGATAAATAACTTTCTCACTCCATGACTAATGGAGAAAGAATTTTATGATCAAACCTGGCTCCAGGTGATGGACCAAATGCCCACACTGCTCATATATCAATGACACTGTTAATAGAGCTGTTTCCACATCATCTCATTTCATGGTTTGGAGAGATGTGCCATGACTAGCCAGAAGCCCAGAATTAACAGTGCCCAACTTCTTCTTGTGGGAATTCCTGAAATCAACAGTCTACCAGAAAAGGCCAAAGATTTTCAAGATCTATGCATACACATTGAACAGGAATTAGCCAAGATTCCAGTTGACACTTTACAAAAAGCAATGCAAAGTACAATGGTCCATGTGAGTCAATGCATACAACAGGAAGGTGGAAATTTACAAAGCATTATTTTCAAGATCTAAATCTCCTAAAAACAAACATCAGTATTATGTACTAAATCTTCTGAGATTGTAGTCGAGTATGGTATGCAAATAATCCTCATTTCCTTTCACAAGGTCCATTTAACATTACTTTCAAATGTGTCATGAGTTTACTGGCCACCCTGTATATATATATATATATATATATATATATTATATAGGGTGAACCAAATGTAGGTGGACAGTAAATGATAACGTTTATTTTGAGAATACATATTTAATTTTTTTGTATACTATAATACAAAATAAAATTTAAATAAATTTAGTTATAATATTTAATATAATATAACACAAACACCATAGTTATAATGAACACCATAGTTATAATATAATATAACACAAACCGTATTCAACCTACTGTCCACCTACTTTTGGTTCACCGTGTATATATATATACAGGGTGTTTGAAAACTTTCTGTACAAATTGTAATGGGGGATAGGCAACACCAAGACAAACCCTTTTCGTCTATAAGTGTATGTCCGCTGACATCACCATTCGGCGCGAGAGGGCGCCGCTGCAATTGGCTAAAAGGTGAAGTGGGCTAGACTCGCGCTTGCCGCGGGCATTCTTAAATCGGACGTAGTACGCGTAACATGGAGCGCTTCATGACTGCTGAGATGGCTGACATGCATATGGTGTATGGGGCTGCCAATGGAAACGGAAGAGCTGCTGTGAGGTTGTACCGACAGCGCTTCCCAAACAGACGTGTGCCAAACCACCAAACGTTTGCGCATTTGCATCAGCGACTGCGAGAAACTGAACATTCCATGCAAACATGCATAACACTGGTCGGGAGAGAAACGTGCGCACTCCTGACATAGAAGAAGAAATCCTACGGCGATTTGAGGACAATCCAAGCGCAAGCACGCTTGGTGTTGCACGTATCCTCGGTGTGAACCACAACCTGGTCTGGAGAGTGTTGCACGAGCAGCAACTTGCCATGGACGATACCCGCCAAACATTGACGGCGAACCGTTCTTGATGAGCATGCACCCGTGTAGCATGTGGATTTGCGTGCGCCCACACGTGAGAATTGTGCGTGTTAAACACACCCTCACGTGTGAAACAGGCCTCATCTGAGAACAGCACATAAGCTGGAAAATTAGGCTGCACCGCTGTCTGCTGCAGAAACCAGCGTGCGAATTCCACACGAAGAGGGTAATCCCGAGGTTGTAATGCCTGGACTCTCTGATGATGAAACGGATGTAACTGCTGCTCGTGCAACACTCTCCAGACCAGGTTGTGGTTCACACCGAGGATACATGCAACACCTCGCGTTAGCCCTGTTCAAAAATCAACTTTTTCTTATTTTCATAGGTTTCTGTACTTTTTCCCATGCTTTTTGACCTGAAAAGGCCGAAAATCACAACCATTTTGACCTAGGTTGTTGGGAAGCATTGCCGCATGGAGCTTTAAGTTTTCTGCCTTGAAATCAGCCAAAAGCACCAGTTCCGGGGTCCCTTGAATCATGTTTTGCACTATAACCTTTTATCTAAACAAGATAGAGCAACAAAATAGGCACCAAATTAAAGTGTTTTTAATCCTCTTTCTAACTTATACAATTATGATAGTCTTGGAACAAGAAATGGCACATTGGTACATACAAAGATTTCAGAAATATCACAAAATTCATTTTCTCACACTCAAGGCAGACAAGGCGCCTTATTCATGACACAAATTTGAGATTAACATTTTGTCACAAGTCTAATCAATCAAGAAGTGAAAGCATTACATGATGATTAATTTCATAATGACATTTACACAGTCAGTTGTTGAGAGTTTGTTTCTTGAAGCTGTCAAAGCAGCGTCTGTTGAACTCCACAGCTTGAAGGAGATAGTCCCTTTGCTTGGCATCTGTTGTTATGACATTTGCAAAGTCGCTCATCATCTTGACACCATGTTCAGCAATGTCATTCACCGCTTTCAGATTCTTAACCTAGTCCAACGCTTTTCTGTAGTCCTCATTCTGTGGCCAAGACGTGACAGGTTCCAGAAGCCACTCGGATCCAATGTTCAGTGTGTCCAGCAGGAAATGTGATTCTGGGCCAATGAGATCAACCAGGGTGGTCTTAGCTGTGACTCTCTGGAATAGAGGCTTTCCTGTTCTGAAGCTGTCTGGCTTCTCAGTGGCATGTAACTGGGCAGCAATGTCGTGCTTCAATGTGTCACTCAATCTACTGCTGAACAGGGCAAATGGCACGACTTCCTGCGTCAGGTACCATTTGTGGTTTTCCATCTTATTAAGTACTGCATCAGCAAGCTCTGGGTCAGTTTTCTTGTACTTCAACATGTCCTGGATTAGACTTAGATCATTCATGGGAGCATCTGCAGCAGACATTGACATCATCCATACAGGAGTGTAGAACAGCGCAAGGAAGGTGTTGAGTCTTTCCAGCTTTGATACAGTGTCTTCGTCGTACTCAAGTTGATCTGCAAACATCAGCATTTTCATGGAGTACAGGTTTCTGGCCATCCATCTGGCCTGATGAATGGCGCCTGGTCGACTCCAGTGAATACCTCGAGGAGGCGTTCCTCCAAGAACAATGACTGTCAGTTCAGCCATTTCCCTGTAGTCGGCTCTTGGAAGCCTTTCTGCTGTTAGAATGTCTTGGAGTATTTCTTCACTGTTCTTCTTCTTTTCCTTCAGCCATTTGCTGTTGATAGCCAGCATCTTTGGGTTTTCCTTGGACAAGTCCATCCAAACATCCTTCAGATGCTCAAACCAGGGATTATCTGGCCCCTTCACCTTCCCAAACAGCTTCTCCCAAACTGCTCCTACTAGGATTTCCAGGATGTGATGTAGACAGGCCAGATAAAACACCTTTTTGTTCAGCATTTTCTCTAGCAGTTTGGCAGCTCCTCTGTGAACTCCACTGTTACTGGATGTAGTGTCAAAAACAAGGGCAGTAACATTATCCGTAAGTTCCCATGTCTCCAGTAAATCCATTGAAGCCTCAGCCTGAGCTGTGCCAGAAGAATTGTCGATGACAGGTACTCCCAATAACTTTCCTTCAGTGTATGAAGGTGGACCAGACACTAGCACAGCTAAAGTCTCTGAGGTACTTCCAGGTTCACTGCCCAAGACATCTTTGAGCAACTTTCCATCCCAGTGTAAGGCAGCATACTGTGGGGGTTTTTCACAAAACTTGGACATGTGACTCTGGCTGATATTATACCTGGACAGCATTCTGTTGCGACGTGTTGTTGAGGTTGAGATGACGAAGTTATCCAGATCAGCCCCTCCAGCTTTCAAGATGGCAGAAACCATGGCAGTAACTTGATTGTCTGATAAACCAAGACGATCAGCTGTATTGCAGATGACATCACATTCCATGACCTTCCTTGGAAACATCAAAGTCACACTAGTCACAGTGTCTTGATGGTGAGAACATCCAGGACGAGGCTGATGGTAATCCATGTCCTCTGTGTTAGCGTCGTTGTCAGTTGAGTCACCCCAGGTAATGTCATCCACATGAACAACTGCCTCTTGTTCTGCTGCAGCTGTAAAATAGTACAACATGTTAAGACAGTAATTGTTAAGTACATACTAAATATCGCAATGGAGTAAAACTTAAAACTTTTTGTAACGTTCAAAGTAATTAGTTTTACCTTGTTCTTGTCTATGCTGCAGTCTTTCATTCCTCGCTGCTTGCTGCAGGGATCTTGTCTCAAAAATCTTGTCATGACCAGACATATGACCTTTCCTCTCAGTCTTTTGGTCTTCGTAGAACCTGATATCCTCATCTTTCTTCTCTCTGGATAACAGTCTGTTGTTCTGTATTTCCTGGATTGCATCTGGAGCTCCTATATCGAACAGGCTGTCTAATTCCAGCACAAATGCTCCTCTTTTTCCTCCAGGGTTACTTGCTCTTCCTTTGCTTTTCACCAGAGCACGATGTTTCTCATGTAGTTTCATGAAGAGCTTCATTGCGTTGTACTTGGTCATTGTCTTGATCCTAGCCATCTGCCAGAATGGGATGATAGATTCAACTGTTTCATATGCAAGGTCTTGAACCATGGGCCTCCCTGCATTTTCCGGTAAATTCTGAAGATTAAGGAAATACTGGAACGCCTGTCTGTTGGTGGGAAGCTGGGAACCACTGATAAAAGCTGAAGGGTATCCAACCAGGAAAGTTTCAGTGAGAGATCTGGTAGATGGCCCAGTTGACACCTGCCTGTGGACAGTATGTGGAGGTTCTGAGATATCAACTGTGCGCCCACGGAGCTCCCTCAGCTCCTTGCTTAATGCCATTGTGAAGTTGTAACTTGTAGATGGTTTTCTAGATTCTGATTGAGTTTCTGTTGTTTCCTGAAAAATGATAGATAATATTATTATTATTATTATTATTTATTATTTATTTATTATTATTATTATTTATTAATTTTATGCTCTTTCATTTGATACCTAATTTGTTGCTCTATCTTGTTTAGATCAAAAGTTAAAGTGCAAAACATAATTCAAGGGACCCCGGAATTGGCGCTTTGGCCGATTTCAAGGCAGAAAATTTAAAGCTCCATGCGGCAATGCTTCCCAACATCCTAGGTCAAAATAGTTGTGATTTTCGGCTTTTTCAGGTCAAAAAGCATGGGAAAATGTACAGAAACCTATGAAAATAAGAAAAAGTTGATTTTTGAACAGGCCTAACCTCGCGTACTTGCGCTTGGATTGTCCTCAAATTGCCGTAGGATTTCTTCTACCATGTCAGGAGTGCGCACGTTTCTCTCCCGACCAGTGTCATGCATGTTTGCATGGAATGTTCCAGTTTCTCGCAGTCGCCGATGCAAATGCGCAAACGTTTGGTGGTTTGGCACACGTCTGTTTGGGAAGCACTGTCGGTACAACCTCACAGCAGCTCTTCCGTTTCCATTGGCAGCCCCATACACCATATGCATGTCAGCCATCTCAGCAGTCGTGAAGCGCTCCATGTTACGTGTACTACGTCCGATTTAAGAATGCCCGCGGCAAGCGCGAGTCTAGCCCACTTCACCTTTTAGCCAATTGCAGCGGCGCCCTCTCGCGCCGAATGGTGACGTCAGCGGACACACACTTATAGATGAAAAGGGTTTGTCTTGGTGTTCCCTATCCCCCATTACAATTTGTACAGAAAGTTTTCAAACACCCTGTATATATATATATATATATATATATATATATATATATATATATATATATATATATATATATATATAAAACAACAATTAATATATAGTGAATAAAATAAGTTATATAATAATTAAAAAATGCTGATGTTTTATACATTTCAAAAAAGCTTTGAAGTTTGCAGTCATAATGTACAGACTTATTCAAGTCAAACTCAATTACTAATAACAAAGACCATCAAAATTTGCTTTACCTTGAACAGTATTTGAAACCTTTTTTGTCGACTTTCCCACTTCCTTTTCATTCTTAACATTTCTCTTTATGCATACTCGTTTTGGTCTTTTTGTAATGTTACTGGTATCAGAGAAGTTTTTCTTAATGTTTGGATTCTCAACTCTGTTAACACTTGCAAAACCCTTCTTGGGAGTATTTACATTATCCTCACTACCTTTAGTAGCCTCTTGATGCAAATCATTTGATTCTGATGAGTTAATTGTTACTGAAGGCTTTGTTTTATCTATTATGACAACTGGGCTTAAGGGTTTAAGGTTACCAACAGAAGTTTTTTGTGGGTCAGAGGAAATTAAAAGTGGTGAAGTAACTGAAGGTTTGTCTTTATTGGTCGCAAATTTTTGTCTATATGGCCTATGTGGTACTGAATCTAATGATGGCTGAGTATTATTAGGAACATTTCTGTTGGATTTCAAAACTCTCTCTCTCTTTCTTAAATGTAGCTTTTGAGTCTTTCGTTTTCTTGGAGCAGGTTTCACTTTTGAGGGAGTGAGGGATAAAGCATTTTCATTTGAATTCCCTTCAGAACTAGTTGTATTTTTTATAAGACTACACCAAGGTGATAAAACTTCAGACACCAAACTCTGTACATTTTGAAAGTTCTCATTACATATTTGAGAGGTGACATATTTTTGAATAAAATTTTTTTTAGGTTTTGAAGGACTCTGGTTGAAATTGGGGCTATTCCTTGATTTTCTTTTCTTAATCTTTGTGTCATCATCATCTTCCACAGAAGGACATCGTTTCCTTGAAGGCTGATTTTCAGCCTCCTCAGTAGAGAGGGGAGTCACTGCTGCTAATGATAAGCTTCCATTGGAAACAACTTCTGAGGAACAAAGTTTTGGTTTCTTACAATATTTTATGGATTGATTTTTTTTCCTTTTGATATTTTTAAGAGGCTTCTTCAAAATCATATCAGTGAGATCTTTATCTAAATTAAGACAGGGTTGTTTCCATTTCTTCAGCTCTTCATTTGTCAAAGTAGAGAGCACCACTTTGGGTGATGTTTGGAGTTTGGAATCAGAGGCATGAGATTTTGAAAGACTTAAATCCAGTGGAGATGAGTTATCTAACTTATCAGTCTCTCTATTACACAAAGCTCCATGTCCTACAAAATTTGAATTATTATTATCAAACAGCCCCCCAACTCTTCTTTTAACTTCTTCATTTGATCTTGTACTGTTTAAAATAGCAGCTAGTTCATCATCATTTAGGCCATCTTGTCCAGATGGTCGTCTCTCTGAGTATGTTATGGGAGACCCAAATATTCCAGCTAGTTCTTTTTCTACAGAATCTCTGTGTTGGCAGGAAGTTGGCAATGGATGACATTCCACATTACTGCCACTGTTTGGCATTCCAGAGTCTATGTCTTCTTTTCTCTGAGATTCATTTGTGAATGATGACTGAAATTCTGAAGCACTCTCAAGAATTTTTTTATCATGGCCAGTTTTAATTTTTATTTTCAAAGGCATCCTTACTGATTGAAGTGCTTTTTCTTCATATGTTTTAGTTTTATTACTACTATTTGTTACAGGATATATAGTGTGTTTCTCAGTTTTATTTTCTTCATTCAATTTATAGCCTGAAGCAGCTAACCTGATTTTAAGAATCGGGAATGAATTTTGTACATTAACTGAATTATTAGACTTGGGTGAAAAAACTTCTTTTTCACTTTCAGCTTGTACACTAGTTCTTCCTTCAGTATTTTTTTCAGGTAATAAAGGAGGGTTTTCCTTTTCAATGATTGTAGTTGAAAAGCTGTTGAAATCGTGCTTTTTAATTATTAAAGGTGGTATTGGTGGTTTTTCTTGAGAACTTTCATTTTTTTTGGTGGCAGTTTCTTTCTGAACATTTTCTGGTTCTGGTGATGTCATTTCATCTAATTTTTTCTTAGTTTTATTGTTGGACTGAGTGGTTGTTCTAATACCATCACTAGATTGGGAATATAACTGATTAACTGGTGGTAATGGGCGCCTAATTTTTAGTATTAATTTTTGCTGTTTTTTCTTTAATCTTAATTTTAATCCTGCTTCATTGAAAGATGCGGGTGTTGTACCAGGTCCCCTGTAATTTATCCTATGAACAGGAGTGTACCTAGGAAAATGGAGTGGTGTGTTTGGTACAATGTACCTTGGTGTGCAGTTAGGATACCAGTATGGTGTGCTCAAGTTTTTATTAGCACTATAAGGCTTCTTTTTCAGTTTTCCTTTCTCATTATTTAGACCCTTTTGAGACTTTCTAAGTGGCCTCTTTTTCTTTCCACTTTTTTGACTATGTGTAAACTCACTAGTTGTATCAATACCAAGAGGATCTTGTAAATTAACAGGAAGCATACTTGACTGAACTTCTTGGTCAGTTTGAGACAATACAGCTGTATTATCATCTGCAGAAGTTTTAGCATTGGTTTGTGTGTTAATCAAATTGTTCATACTGGAAGGGAATGGTTTTTCAATAACAGACTTTTTAATTGTTAATTTTAAAGATGTAAGGTGCTGTTTAATTTTTAATACACTGCTAGATGAGGCCTTTTCTAAATTGTCACCATCCTTAGCTACATCTGAATTAATGTTACTTAGTGTTGCTTTCTCATTAACTTTTACTTCAGGTAAATCTACACAAGAAGGGTCAGTATTGGCTTTTGCAAATTTAACTGATTCAAGTGGAGTTGTGAAGCCATCATTGCCTAATAGAGGATCATTATTTGTTTCTATAGCTTCACTCAGAGGAGGGGACACAGATTTCTTCTTAGAAGGCCTGCCCCTCTTCTTACTTCTCCCACTTACTACTGAATCAGGAACTGACTCAGTGAAGGAATTTTCCATATTTACACTTTTTTGGGGTCTACCCCTAGTTTTCTTCAGCATCAAGGGTGATTTGAGAAGTTTTGCAGGTGATTTAGTGATATACTGAGGTACTTCAAAAGTATTATTTGGTGGTAAAATATTCATGTGGTACAGAGATGGTATTCCCTTCACTACTGAAGAAGTACCATCAGAATCAAAAAATTCAGCATAAGATTTATTAGCACAAGTTCTTCTGCTTCTATTACAAGCAGGATTTGATACCACTGCATTCTTTGAATTTGTTTTATTGTGTGGTTCCTTATCATAAGCAACAGTATTAGACTTTCTTTTCTTTGGAAATTTGGGAGTTTTGGGAGTCTTAAATTTTATATGTATTCTAGATGACTCAGGTGAAGATTTACCTGTAAAGAGAAAGTCTTCTGGAAAAGCCTTTTGAGAGCCTTTAGTGCGTGGAAATTTAGAATTAGTATCAGACACAGTATTTGTTGAAAGTTCTGAAAGATCATAGGAATGATAGGAATCTGAAGTTGATGTTGAATCAGATGGTACAACAGATGATGCAGTTGATGTTGCAGTTGACGTCGCAGTTGACGTCGCAGTTGATGTTGCAGTTGACGTCGCAGTTGACGTCGCAGTTGACGTCGCAGCAGGTGACACAGCTGATGTCGCAGCAGGTGACACAGCTGATGTCGCAGCAGGTGACACAGCTGATGTCGCAGCAGGTGACACAGCTGATGTCGCAGCAGGTGACACAGCTGATGTCGCAGCAGGTGACACAGCTGATGTCGCAGCAGGTGACACAGCTGATGTCGCAGCAGGTGACACAGCTGATGTCGCAGCAGGTGACACAGCTGATGTCGCAGCAGGTGACACAGCTGATGTCGCAGCAGGTGACACAGCTGATGTCGCAGCAGGTGACACAGCTGATGTCGCAGCAGGTGACACAGCTGATGTCGCAGCAGGTGACACAGCTGATGTCGCAGCAGGTGACACAGCTGATGTCGCAGCAGGTGACACAGCTGATGTCGCAGCAGGTGACACAGCTGATGTCGCAGCAGGTGACACAGCTGATGTCGCAGCAGGTGACACAGCTGATGTCGCAGCAGGTGACACAGCTGATGTCGCAGCAGGTGACACAGCTGATGTCGCAGCAGGTGACACAGCTGATGTCGCAGCAGGTGACACAGTTGATGTCGCAGCAGGTGACACAGCTGATGTCGCAGCAGGTGACACAGTTGATGTCGCAGCAGGTGACACAGTTGATGTCGCAGCAGGTGACACAGCTGATGTCGCAGCAGGTGACACAGTTGATGTCGCAGCAGGTGACACAGCTGATGTCGCAGCAGGTGACACAGTTGATGTCGCAGCAGGTGACACAGTTGATGGTGCAGCAGGTGACACAGTTGATGTCGCAGCAGGTGACACAGTTGGTGTCGCAGCAGGTGACACAGTTGGTGTTGCAGCAGATGTCATGGCAGATGTCATGGCAGATGTCATGGCAGATGTCATGGCAGATGTCGCAGCAGATGTCATGGCAGATGTCGCAGCAGATGTCATGGCAGGTGTCGCAGCAGATGTCATGGCAGGTGTCGCAGCAGATGTCATGGCAGGTGTCGCAGCAGGTGACACAGTTGATGGTACAGCAGGTGACACAGTTGATGGTACAGCAGGTGACACAGTTGATGGTGCAGCAGGTGACACAGTTGATGGTGCAGCAGGTGACACAGTTGATGGTGCAGCAGGTGACACAGTTGATGGTGCAGCAGGTGACACAGTTGATGGTGCAGCAGATATTACAGCTGATGCCACAGTTGATGGTATGGTAGACATTACAGCTGATGGTACATCATGTGTTATGGTTGATGGTATGACAGTTACAATTGGTAGTGCAGCAGTTGTTACAGTTGAGGGTATGATAGTTGTTACAGTTGAGGGTATGATAGTTGCTACAGTTGAGGGTATGATAGTTGCTACAGTTGAGGGTATGATAGTTGTTACAGTTGAGGGTATGATAGTTGTTACAGTTGAGGGTATGATAGTTTGCACAACAGAAGTGGCAGATTCTTTTACTGTATCATCCCTTGTACCAAAATATTTTGATATTAAACAAGGGTCCATAATTTTGGTACTGTCGTATTTATTAAAAAAAGATAGAGCATTTTCAGGGGGTACAGTGGGAGCATTCTTATTCACATCCTCCAAATTATTTGCAGTATGATTTTCAGCTACAATGTTAAATACATCCTTTCCTACTGGGTATGTATCATGAGCCACTGCAGAGTTCATTATTTCAGAAAAATTCAAATTACTTGCAGACTCTTTACCAACATTTAGTGTTTGGTCATTAATGAAAAGTAAAGGTGATGGTGATAAGGCATTATCACTACTGTCTGAGGATGTAGAGCTTCTTCTGCCTGCAATAAAAGATAATTCCATATTCAAACATGATTCACCATCGCTTTCACTTGTTTCTTCTGCAGTCCTTGAATAAGGCAAGTCTAAAGTATCATCAAGAGTTACATTTGTATTCTGATTCAAAGGGGATTTACAATTAATTTCATTAATTAATTCAGTAATGTTTGACCTATCTAGGTCTTTATCTACTGTTGCACCATCTCCCAAATTATCTTTTTCTTCAATGTTATTGCACAGTTCTTTTGCAGCAATATATTGTGGTTGTTCAGTTTCAACTTCTTCATTCTTATCTGACTGAGTTTGATTTCCTTTGAATAGTTCATCATCATTTACTGTTTTACTGAGTGGTGTGTTCGAGGACTTATTTTTGTTTTCATTAAAAGTGAGGGTTACCTCTTCTTTGTCTATCATGTTTTGAGGATTTTTTTCATTTTTTAATTTTGTATGTAGCAATGTTTGCTGTCCTGCTTCTTGATATGTATTATTATTTGGGTTTTCACTTGAATTAGCTTCAATTTCTGCTGCTTCTTTATTATTTTGGACTAAGTCTTTTGGCCTAGCATCAGTAACTGGAAAAGTTTCTGTGTTATTTGTATGAGATTCTTCATACAGACAAGAGACACAGACTGGAGATGGTAGCTGATGACTAGATGTACTTGTGCTCTCAATACTATTTTTGTTTATTTCATTTTTTCTTTCTGATAACTGTGAGACTTCTGGTTCTTTTAAGTTGCTGTCAGAGTTAACTGGGCCAATATTTTGAATATTAGCCATGGTTTCTTGATTCAAGCATGATTCAACATAGTTGAGCCTACTATCAACATTTGAATAGTAAGGATCTTTGGAAATACTGGAATTTTGTTTGCAAGCCAAAGCTGCATCATTAAAATGATGAGTATGATCTCCAGAATAGGAATCATAATTTGAAAGATCCTCACCAATGACATCTGAAGGTGTATGCATTTCAGGTCTAGAATGGTCAGTTGAAGATCTTTGCATTCTCTTCAAAAATTTTCCTAACCTGCTCGATTCTTCTAGTTGAGATTTTAAAGGCAGCAAAGGTGTATATTTCCTATTGTGATCATATTCTGTAGCATCTGAACTCTGCATCAGTGAATTATCATTACTCATCATATCAATAGGCATATAGTGGGAGGGAACTATTTCAGAAGGATTACTGGACATCTCTTTTTCAAAGTTATTTAAAGGTCTGTTGATCATTTGAGAGACTGATTTAGACCCATCATTAAATGTGTTATTTGACAAATATGGTCTACTTCCTTTAAATAATGGGTGTATATTGCTTTCATTAGACCCAAAAGCACTCAAGCTCTCCTCGCAATCATTTAAAATTCCAGGGGGATTACCTAAATTTGAAATTCCTTGGGCTGAAATCCTGGGTGAAATGGTGTTCCCAACTGTCTTATTTAAAGATCTTCCCTTTTCACCATCTGAAGTTGATTGATTAGGAGAAATCTGACTGTATGTGTGTGCAAAATATGGAGTTTTTATAGACGAGGTATTTGTTATTAGAGGATAACTGTGACTACCAACAGGAGAAATGTTTGGGTAAGAAGTTCCACCTATATTTTTCACATAATGAGATGTGGGAAATTTTCTCCACATTCCCTGATCATACTGACTACTATGTCTCAGTGGTCCAGCAGTACTATACCCATTCCATCCTGGGGTCAAAACTCTGCTATTTGGGTGTATCTGAGGAATGTCAGAATCCAGAGTTCGGGAATAGTTGACTGTCTGATGTAATTTTAAGTTGAATTCTGGATTTGAGTGATGTAAATTATTTGATGGTAAATTAGGTTCTGGGCTATGATGTGGCATAACATTTGAGGGAATTTCTGAAGTATAACATTTAATCTGTGGATAATTAGTGTTTGCAGAATTATATTTTTCAAAGCTGGAAGATCCTAAATAGTTAGCAGATACTGATTTTTCTGGGAATGAGAAATTTTCATTATTAGATTTATTTCCATAGGGATATTCACACTCATTGTGAGGAACATTCTTGTTTGGTAACTGTAGAGTGGAGTCACTTCTAAAAGGATAAATACAATCCTCATTCCTAACAGAGCAAGAGTTTCTTTTGTTAGGTTCATGAACATGAGAGCTTCTATCAAATTCATAGGGAGTTTTAGATACTGAAGAAAAACTATGATGAACATTTTCCACTGGAATAGGTATGTTTCTTTTTCTTATAGGTTTTTGAAGACTTTGGACTGAAAGTCCTTGAACAGGAACTGGTAATGCAAATGATGAATTTACTGAAGATGGTACTGAATTAAAGTTATTTTGCTCCTCAACAGAGCTCTTCAAATTTGGGGGGTTAATATTAGCTGCAGCTTGTCTATTTAATACTAATGAAAGTGGGGATGTTTGAGTACCAATGGGTGAAACAGTTGAACTTTTTCTATTTGTCAATGATGAATTACTTTCCTGTGACCAATCAGATCTACTACTCGAAGGTCTAGATGGAGCAGGAGACTCAGTAATCACTCTAATATATCCAACAGGTGTTGAGTGAGGTTGTGGTTCATTGTCTACTAATGATGGTTGCTGTCTACTAAATGGTCTTTGAAGTTCACTTCCTACTGATCCATGGGAATCCACAGATCTTGGATCATGATCCACAGGTGGACTTTGTTCACTAATGTTCATAGATTTATTAGCTGATGGAGAAGTAGATTTTATATTAGAGTTGTTTGCTAATGGATTCATAGGGGACCTCAAACTACTCTGCTGATTTCCATACAACACTCCTCCAACCAAGGGAACTTCTGTTAAATCAGTTTGTGTGCCTGGTCTGTGTTTGTCATTCTGATTTACAACTGGAGATGATTTATTAATGGAAAACTCTACATTTGAACAAGAACTTTTGAACTGTGGATTAGATTGCACCACACTTTGCACAGATGTTGGGCAAACCATAGTTCTGGCTGGAAGGTTCAATGTAACATTTGAAGTGACTGGAATGCTTAGGCTTAAGTAAGGTGGCCTTACATCTTTATTTGTTCCATGCACAGTCTGTGAATAGTGAGCTGAAGACATTGCACTATCAGGCATGTTCAAGATTTTATTAGATGCATTTCCATCATATATATTTGTCTTTGGGGATATTTTCTGTTCCTGGGATACACAAGGGTATGGCTGTACTGACACTTGCCTATTTTCTGTCAAGTTTGTAATTTTATCATACAACTGTGTATTATACATATTTGGCTTAACAGCCATACTCTGTTCTTCTGAGTCATAGATAAGAGACTGAACTTGTAATTGTCTACTATCCGAGATATTTGCAATTTTTGGAGGTAAAGTTGTACCATATGGACCTCCATTTGCTTTAAATGGAATTTTCTGTTCTTCAACTGCATAAGCAAGAGGTTGTACTTGAAACTGTTTACTGTAATTCATTGTGTTCACAAAACTAGCACTGCTATCTATTCCTTTGGAAGAAGGCAGAGTGGTTGCCAACAGAGGAACAATATCAACTTGAGATTTGACAGCTGAATCTGTTGGACTAATCCAAGGTCTGAGAATACTGGAATGGGTCAGTTCTTGGTGACTGTTCATTGGATTAACAGAATTCTTGCCATCAGAACTATTTAATGTTCTTGCTATGGAAGTACTAGCAGCAATTTTACCACATTTTTCCTGTAACAATTTTGGAAATGTACTATGAGCATTGTTACCAACAGAAAAAGAATTTTGTTTAATTTCTTGTTCCATTATTACATGTGCTTCATCAAAAGGAGTGGAATATATCTTTTTCCCTTTATCTTTGTCAGGTACAGTTTGCACTAATGAAATGGATGTATCAGATGAAATTCTTTCCGCAGTAGCCACTTTAGATTTTAACTTTTCATTATCAGCAGTACATATTAATGGCTCAGGAATGATAAACTTTCCATAACTAAACACAAGATTATTATTATCATTAGCAATAGAAGTTGGGGCTAAAGATGAAGCTAATGATAGAGTTGAAGGCAGAACTGAAGGCAGAGTGGAAGATGGCGCTAATGACAGAGTTGAAGGCAGAACTGAAGGCAGAACTGAAGGCAGAGTGGAAGATGGAGCTGCAGATGACACTGCAGATGGGGCTGAAGACAGAACCGAAGATGAAGCAAACACTGGAGTAGTAGATAAAAACACTTGTGGTGAATTTTTCTCATTTGTTTGTTCCAGATTTTTACTTCTCTCATTAGTAGATACTGGAGTTCCTAAAATAGTCTTGGAACTGGTATCTGGCTTCAAAACAGAGAATGTTAGCATACTGATATTATTAGAACTATTCACAGAACAAGATGGCATCCCTTGAACATACTGATAATTATTCAGGTCACTTGATGGAAGAGATTTATGTAAGAGGCCTGAAGAATCAATATTAAAAACAGGACTGACATTTGGCTGGTGGTGTACAACACTTCCAATACCTTCATTGGATGGTTTGTAGTTGACTGAATTACTCTTGTCATTTGAAGGAGTGTTTGAAACTTTACTATTTATATTTGCTAAAGGACTGGGTAAACTACAATATGGTGGTGTAGTAATCTGTGTTTGAGTTATTGCTGCATTAAATGCAGTTTTTTGAGGTCCCAAAGAGTAAAGAGGATAGGGATTATTTGGTACTGCTTTTTCAGTAAACTTTAGTTTAGAAGCAATTAACAAAGCTTCTAGTTTATTTGTTGGTTTATAATTTGATTTTGATACACTTACAGGCAATGAACTTCTTGTTGAACAACTACTGGTACAAGCTGCAGGCAATGGTGAAATTTCAGGAAACCTTACATTTGTATCAGGTTTCTGGTTAAAATCCTTAAATGAAGGTATGGTTAGTGGCACTGCAGGTGTTAAGACAGAAAGAGGGATGAATGATGCTGAGGTTACTGGATTAATTTCAACTGCTGGAAAATTTACATATTCTACAGTGCTATTAAGTGTTCCAGAACTAAGCAATGTTGGTGAAGTATTGGAACATACTTGAGCTTCTTGAGAAAGTACTGGAGTAACAACTCCAGAAGTTATTCCAGAATGAGAATAACTAGGAACAGAAAAAGGTGTATCAAATGTATTTTTACTGCATGCCATTTCTTGCAGGACTTTAGATGAATCATTAAAAAGGGAAACAGATGATAAATTATTCACCAATTTCTTAGGAGCTTCTCTACTAACATTTGAGTTTATGATGGAAGTAGTTGCTAAACTAAAATTCTGTGGTGATTCCTTAGTTACCCTTAATTCACTCTCAAGTTTTTTCAATGAAATACTTTGTTCACACAATGCCTCAAGAAGATCTGGAGGATTCTCTGAACTCTGACTCCTTAATGCAGTTTCCATGAGATTTTGTTCACTCTGAACATTAGTTAAGTTGTGAGGCAAAACCTCTGTTACATCATTATTATTATTATTATTATTATTATTACATAACAAATTTGTACCAAGATTTGTTTGAACAGCAGCACCTGGTGTTTTCAAAGGATCTCCAATATTTCCTGTATCTTTAAAGGCAACAATATTCGTTGCAGTTTCTTTTTGATTTTCCATAGCACAAAAATCTGTAGCTAACTGTGAACCATCTATATGATTAACTGTTGAAGGTAAAGAACTGGAAGATATTTCAGTACTGGTACTTATTTTATCAGTAGTAGTTTTAGCTACTAAATCCATAGGATTCTCTAAATTTATAAAAATTGATTGCACTGGCAACCCCTGGTTTTCCATGCACTTTGGGGTGGAATTTTTCTGTAAAACATCTGACTGGTTGTTTATCTGAGGAAGCATTAGAGTAGTTTGTGGTATATCTGTATTAGTAGCCATTTCAGTAGATTCCTTATCAAAGAGATCTCCCTCATTAAGATTTGCTGATTCTAGAGAAGTCTGCAATAAATCTGGTTGGTTTTCAACATTTACAGTTACTTCAGTTTTATCCAAAGGAATTTCTTGCTGCTGGTGGGATTCAGTATTTCCTATAACTGAAGATTTTGTGGAAAGGTCAGTTTGTGATTTTGTAAGATCATTGTTTTCAGGTGCTGAAGTTTGTGGAAAAAGTCTCACCTCATTTTCTAGATTCTTATTTACTGTTAAAGAAACTTGAGGTGAACTTGAATCATTTTCTGGATTAATGGGAATAGCAGACAGCATATTTTCCACATACTTATTACTTGTACTTTCAGATACAATGTCTTCTTCCATATCAAGAGAAATATTGGGTGTGCTTTTGTAAGATTTTTTTTTAGGAAAAGACAATACCTGTTGTTGAGTTTCCTCACCAGTATCATTCTCATAAGTCACTCTTTCAGGACTAGGACTAAAAATAGACTTTGCATTTATGGAGAAGCTCCCAGACTGAGAAGTTTCTTTCACTCCAGAGTTTTCAGTATTGGATTTTGAAAGGTGACTACTGAATTTATCATCAGCAGTGTTTGCCCTATCATTAGCACTTTGTATAACTGGTAATGCATCATTTTCCTTTTTAATTTCATTCTGAAAACAAGTTAGTTCTTGCTGCAGTAATGACTGTTTATTCTCCTTTTCTTTTTCAGGATCCATAGCACTTTCAGCATTGTTAGCAGTTCCACCATGTTTTAATGAATTATCATTTTCATGGTTCAAGACATTTTGACAAACACTCATCTCAGTTTCTTTATTTATATTTTTCATTTCAGAAGAGGTTCCAGTTTTAGATGTATTTGTTGGAGTCATACAAACTGAAACAGGATTATCATCAGCATGGCAAGAGTCTAAATTCACAGTTACATTTTTACTAAACTGCAGTGAACCATTAAAACTGGAGTGTGAGAAGAATGGTGTTTTGGATTGATGAAGAGGTGTATCAGGTATAGGACTTGTCATAGGGAGTGGAGAAAAATTACTAGATGTGAATTCATTCTCCCTATGGTGAGAAGGCGTTTGTGGAAGGGGACTCATTAATGGATTTATAGACTGAACTGATGGACAAACTGGCATGGGACTCATCATGAAATTTGAATTTGTTTTGAAAGTAGTATTTTGAGGAGCAATATTACTTACAGATGAAAAACTGTTACTCGACTCTGGAATATTCTGAAGAAAGCTTGGAGTACTATTTAAAGGCCCTGGAGTTTGTGCCATAGGGGTTATAGGAGGAGGAACTGCAAAATCAGTTTTCAAGTTAAGTGTTGTTTCTGGGTGGTAAGTCACTGTACTAAAAGAAGGACTTGCAGAGGAATAAGCTGCAAAGCATTCTTTTGAAGGGACAAATCCCACCCCACTATCCCTCCGTGATGGAGTCTGACCAATAGGGCTCATTGGAGGAGGAACTACAAAGTCTGTTTTCAGGCTCTGAGAAATATTTCCACTATGCATTAAGTATGGTGATACTTGAATCTCAGGAGATGGTGGCACACCTTCTTTTATTACACCCACATAATTAGGAGTAGTGTTACAATACACTGGAGTTTTATTCATTGGACTCATAAGAGGGGGCACACTAAAATCAGGTTTCTTCACAGCTTCAAACAGAACTTCAGGTTTCTTATTTGTTATAAAAGTTCTATTACTTTCTAGTGCAGATGGCTGTGAAGACACAGGACTAGAGTGATGAGCATAAGGACTGCTTGAATGGATTGGAGTTTGAGGCAAAGGACTCATAGGTTCAACAGGCATAGTCAAAGATGGAATTATATCCATAGAGAAATCCTCCATCAATCTCTGAGCAAAGGGACTTGGTGGTATAGGGCTTACAGGATTTGCAACACTAAACTCATTGTGTTTTACAGCATTTCTTTGATTTGAATCTTCAGTATTAAGTCTCTCTTTGTTAGAGCCTCTGCAAAATGGAGCTGGTTCTTCTCTATGTGCAGCAGGTGTACATGGGATAGGACTGGTCATTTGCAAGGGATCATCAAGTAAAGAAAATCTCAATTCATCTTCTATGACCTTTTCTTTTAAATTCTTCTCTTTTTCTCTAGCAGAGTCTACTGAATTTACAGATTTACCAAAATTATGACTTGGCTTACTCTTAACAGAACTCGTTGGTATTTTGAACTCCTCACTGGGATCTGATGCTTTTACAAACTTCATTTTAGGTTCATATTTTTTATGTATTACAGTTTCTTTTGACTGAATTAAAGATACACACTGAGGATCATTTGCTGAAGATGGTGGTTTATCTGAAGCTTTGTTGTTTTCCTCATATCTTGTCTGCGGTCTCTTAAGAACTTTAATATTTTTATTCTCCAAGTCTGTATTCTTTGAATTTGGTGAATAGTTTCTCTCTTTATGCAAAGGTTCTTGCTTTGACCTTTGTCCAAATGTACCTCCATTGCTCATAACATTTTGAGTTGTCATATTTACATTTTTTGCCTGACGAGATTTATTCTTATCTTTATTAAGATATTTGTTTTTATATATGTTAAAAGTGTCTTGAGATGAAACTTTGGGCTGTTCTTTAAAAGATTCAGATATATTTCTTTGTGAATCTCTACAATCTTTTACCTTTGGATTCAACTTTTCTCTAGAATCTTTTACCTTTGGATCCAACTTCTCTCTAAAATCTTTTACCTTTGGATCCAACATCTCTCTAAAATCTTTTACCTTTGGATCCAACATCTCTCTAGAATCTTTTACCTTTGGATCCAACATCTCTCTAGAATCTTTTACCTTTGGATCCAACATCTCTCTAGAATCTTTTACCTTTGGATCCAACATCTCTCTAGAATCTTTTACCTTTGAATCCAACATCTCTCTAGAATCTTTTACCTTTGAATCCAACATCTCTCTAGAATCTTTCACCTTTGGATCCAACTTCTCTCTAGAATCTTTTACTTTTGAATCCAACTTCTCTCTCTGCTCTGAAGATTTATTAAATTTCTCTTTCAATGGATAGGGATCATTTCCTGAAGACATAGGTATGTGGCAAGTTTTTGCCAATTCTCTTTTGGGTGTTGTCTGCTTGTCACTATAAAATGACTCCTTATTCCCAAAACTTGATATTGGAAAATGATTGTTGAGAGTAATTTCTCTCTCATTATTACTTTCTTCCCTTCCTGGTGTCAAAGGTCTTGACATATAAGAATCTGAATCAAACTCAGGCTGGAAAATAGAATCTAAGTTACTAGTCTTTTCACTGTTTTGAAAGCATGACTCCATGAATTCATCCGATGTATCTAACTCTTGACTTGCATTACCAGGTGTTGGTGGGCGATCCAGGGGACTCTCAGGATTTAAATCATAGAAATAACTGTTGAAAATGGGTTCCTGTTTTCCAGATACTGAAGATCCAAAGTCTCTATCAAAACTCATAAAAGGAATGTCCAGAGAAAAGGAAGAATCTAATGGTCTGGCACCTGGTGTTTGTGGTCTTTCCAAAGGACTTTGGGGAGAATCAGAGTCAAAATTTTCCAATTCTCGTAGGGAAACTACAGGTGAAGTGTTGGACTCATCATCTAAAGAAGGTGGTGAGGAGGAGCCAAATAAACTCTTCATTTTAAGAGATTTTTTATTTTTAGTTTCAATGTTCCTTGGTGAAGACTTTTCCCCTTTACTTTTCTGTGTAGTTTTAGAGTTCCTTTTACCCTTATATTCCACTGACCTTTCACCTTCTGGCAAAGGATTCTTTATCTGAGGAGCTCTTGGAGTTAAAGGACGCTCAAAAGGATGCATCCAGTCAGATGCTTCCTCAAAAAGGGATTTTTTAGTGTTCTTCGGATTCTCATCCTGAAGGTCAAAGCCACTTGAATGATCATCAACAAAGTTGTCATGCCTTCCTAAATCAGAATTAGGTATTACATCATCAGAATCATTTGCATCTAAGAAATTTCCTGGAGTCTGAGGAGGGTGATCAAAGTCATCACTGAAAGATTCAGGGAATGAAAGAGGCACTAAAGGGGGCAAGGTTTTAGCATTATTTATGTAATCATAATTTGAAGTTAGATTTTCCTTCAATAAATTCTTCTTAGGAGAAACTTCTTTTGCAGAATTACATTTACTTTCTTCCTCCTCATAATTTATTACATCTGAGGCAGACACTCCCTTTTTACTAGGTAATTTGCTTGGATGATGTGATCTATAAAAAATAATTTTAAAAGTCATTAATCAAAAGTTTAAGCAGAAACATAACTGAAATTTCTATACAACAGCTTACCCTATATCCTAACTATACAATATACCGTACTTTTATGGATTACTACTAGTTTACCACATTTAACATGTGACAGTATTCATAAAGGTTAAGGTGACATTTGTGTCCCATATCCTCCAAGGAGGTGGAGGGGGGTAGGAGCCTGAGGCTGGGATACCTTAGCCAGAGTCAATTAAAGGGGCTGGCTGGCTGCTGCTGCTGCTGCTGCTGCTGCTGTGCTGCTGCTTCACCATGATGCTAACTACAAAAAAGACAACCACCCAACTCTAAGCAGCAACAGGGTTCAAACCCATGACTCAGCGGAGTCTCAAGCACTGCTGGATGGTGCCCTAACTGATTGATCCATGAGACACTCTATGATAATATTCAAATAGGATAAATAAGCTCATTTATAATACATACCTATCTAAAAGTATTTATAATACATACCTACCAGTACCTAAAAGCAACTCATATACTGTTCAGTTTATTGGATACTTAAACAAAATCATGAGTGACCTCAGAGTTAGGTTTGAAGCCCTGAGTGCTTATTAGCCAACTTTTAATTTATCAGGGCTTTGTGTAATACCTTTAATGATTAGAATCAGAGGATATTAAACATATGATGCTTATACATAAACTTAAGAATAAGATTTCATTATGTATTAGGTCAAGCACATTGTAAAATTATTATAAAGTACCTCTAAATTAATCTGCTGATAGAGCAGTGTAAACCAACCAATGGTGAATGTGGCCAAAAGCATTAGAGAAAGTTCACTCCAGTCAAAACTATATATGGCTAACACATATTATTTACAATATCTAAACTATTTCAAACACAACTGGGTTAAAATTAGGCATTTGTTGTAGTCTTAGTAGCTTAACTACAACCAAGGCCTAATAAGTACAGTACTATAGCAGATAAACAACAACAACAACAACAACAACAACAACAACAACAACAACAACAACAACAACAACAACAACAACAACAACAACAACAACAACAACAACAACAACAACAACAACAACAACAACAACAACAACAACAACAACAACAACAACAACAACCTCTTTGAAACAATTTTTTTTTGTGCTTGTTGTTGACTTTCATGTCAAAATGTAGCCGAGATTCTTCAGCATTATAATAAGTCTCACAATTAAATTAGTGACAAAGTCATATACTTACATTTCAAAAGTACTAAGCTGTGGATTATGGTGAACTTGATTTCCTTTACTTGTAGATGAATATGTACATTTACTACTTCTCTCTTTAGCACCAGACACTTTCTTTGAGGGTGAAAATTCTCCTTCATCTGAATAATTTTTATGAAAGTGACTTTCATTTACTTCTGGTGAAACCACTGGTTCAGACAAAACAGATGTACACACACTTTCCACTGAAGAAACCTGCGCTACTTCTTCTTCTTCTTCTTCTTCTTCAACAGGAGTATAAGGCACTTGCTGTACTTTTTCAACATTCTCTTGCATTTCGTAAGATAAACCCTCTTCCTCCTCAACCTCAATGCACCCAATGTCAATATCAATGAATTCGCATGCTTTTTGTAAAATGTCAGTATTCATTTCATCCTCTCCTTCTTCTTTCATTGAGGCTTTGAATACCTGGTTCCCTTCAGCATTTGAATCATCTGAAATTGGGGAGTATGCTGAAGTCTCAGATTCTCTCCTTAGAGTGAACACGGATGGATGATTTGGACTGCATGTAGAAGAGACACCTTGAGCAAAGGAATAAGAATTGGCTTCTCTACACTGTTTTAACTGAGAAACACTTGTTGTGTTAGGATCACAGGCTGAAGTGTTTGTAAAGGGATCACCAGGATATCTTGATACTGGTAGCGTTGTCATGGTTTGAGATGAACTCTGATTTTCACTTGTTTTATATAATGACTGGTGTGAATGCTGTTGGCCTCTAGATTTACTCAAATTACTCTTGGATAATACATTTGAAGGAGATATAAATTCCTTGGCCTTCAAACTCTCACTGTTAGAAGTCAAACAGTCAGATGCGTTACTCATATTGTGAAATTGATCATTAGAAAATGAACCACAATTATCTGAAATCTGAGGGTAACTTTGGATAGTACTATATGAAGGTTGGGAAGAGGATGATGAGGCTGGTACAGAATATAACTGTCCTGAGGATTGAGCAGGAAGTATTTTTCTGTATGTGCTTTGATGTACCCCACAAGATCTTTCAGAATTAGTTCTAAGAACTTCCACATTGGTAATACTGGTTTTCTGTTGTAATTTATTCCCATACTCTTTTGGTTGTTTATTAGACAGTGATTTAGGCACACAGCATTGATTTGATGAATCAGAGTGGCTTTGATTAGTATTCCAACCCTGAGATGATGATGGGTTATGTACTTGTTTAGATTTCTGTTGACTTTGATGCTGGGGTTTCTGGTATTGAGAATTTCCAGGAGGGGGATGAGGTTTCAAGTGCTTTTTTTGATAGTGCATGAAATGAGATGAATTACTAGTATTAGGATTTTCTACCAACTGACTACTTAAACCAGATTGTACATTACTCTGACCACCAGAAGAATATTTCTGAGATTTACTATCACCAAATGGTGGACCATTTCTATGCTTTAGAGGCTGATGCATTTGAGATTTTCTGCTATCAACCCCATTATTGCCCGATTCATATAAGCAACTAGACTGATTATTCACCCGCTGGTATTGTCGTGCTGTATTATTATTATTATTATTATTATTACTGTTTTGATGTGCCACTCTACGACCCTGAATGAAGTCATTGCCACCATCAAACTGAGGTATTACAAATGAACTTTCAAAAGTAGTTGTAGAATTTATCGAGGTTGTCCAGGTAACAGAGTTCACAGAGGCTGATTCAGTTAAATGTAATGCATCCTGAACACCCTCCTGCTTGACTTTTCTTTTACACTTTGCCGAGTGTTTTCTCAGATTTGATACTGGAGGTAAGGTGGATGATAAAAGAGAATCAAGTTGAATTGAAGGAGAACCATCCACTTGAGGTAACAAAACACTGAAAACAAAAGAAATGGATCTGATAAACCACGACATACTAGTATAGTCACGTGAACATTTTCCTAAAATTCAAACTTCTTTGAAGTGGCAAAGAACAAAAGGACGTAAGGGTATTAGCCCTTATCTTTAAAGATGTAAATAAGTCGCTGAAAATAAAGAATTCAGTTACAATTATTATTCAGAAGACCAAATATGATACTAATTAGTTAGTTTTCCATAACTATACATTGTTCACTCTACCTTCAAACTAATCTATCTTCTACAACAAATTTAGACAGGATCAGAGTGAAGCTTGTCATGCATTAAATTTTACCTTCATTTATTCTACTTCATGAAAATTAAAAGTGAATTTACTCTTTCTATATATGAAATATAATAATGAAACAAATCTTAATTGACAAGTAAATACTTTACTAACCCTAAGCTTTCATCTATTATTATTATTATTATTTGACAAATCCTGGAAATGCCATCACATTTGGTATCTGAAGGGCTGCTCAGGCATGGAATTTAGCCATTTAGTATCTACTTTTTCTCCTCTTTACTACCTTCTGTCTTTCATACCTGAACTATTTCTGCCTTCTGCCTTCCCAATCCATCGTAAATGAAATTTTAGTAATGTATGTACGTGCGTTACCTATATTTTTAGTTGTATATAATTTTAGAGATTTACCAATTAAAAAGCAAATAATCGACTAGTCTTTGTACCAATTAAATGGCAAGGTTTATTGCCAATTCTAGATTTCAGTTTTCTATGCAAATGCTGACTTCCAAATTTCTTTTAATGTTCAAAACTATAAACTACATAAACTGCATTCAAGTCAACGCAATTTTTATAGATTGACTGATCATTATAATTTTCTTCACATAGATATTCAAAGGTGATATACATGTCTGGATTTCAATGATATAGTAAAAAAAAACTGGTACAAATTATGTGGGATTGAAGCTTAGAGTAAGAAACATCAAAGAAAGATAGAAACAACTTTCTATATAACTGGGCTTCTAGAGCTATGGGTAACAATACTACTTAGTTCATCCTAAACCTGGTTTGTACAAAGCAATGTTATGCAATGTCTGTTGTAGTTTATATAAAGGAACTGACATACGTAAACAGCTTCACAGCCTGCAGTTTGAACACTTACTGAATTAAGAAATATTCCACAGTGGGCTGCACTTTCTGGTTTGCCTTGCTAATAAATAGATGTACTACAAAGCTGTTAAGATAGGTTAACCAACCAAACACATACATAACAATTACAGTACACTGTAATAAAGCTTTCAAAATACATAATAAACAATTTGGTCTCTAAACTTACACTCAACAATGATAAATATTCACTGCAACATATTTGCTTAAATGGCAAAAAAGAAAATTTACACACACTACAAATTACAAAAACTTTCAAAATGTATTGTCTTTTTTTTCCCTTTCTTTAATTTACCACCAATTCGTACCTAGTGAAAGTGGTACATATCTCAGCAAGGCAGTGGGTGGGTGGTGTTACTGAGTTGGGGATGGTAGACTAGGGGGGTGAATAAGGTTCAGTCACTGGATAGTGGGTAGGAGGGGTATGGTCTTAGACACAATGAAGCAGATGGGAATGAATGAGGAAAAGGAAAATCACTTCCACTGAAAAATGGGGGCCTTCGGCAAGTATGGATTGTAGACACTTGGGTATGGGAATTTTGGACAAGAGAGGGAAGCACCTGCGACGAAGCGCGGACAGGTTTGGGCATTTGACCAGGATGTATGAAAGTGATAGGGGTATGGCAGGTAGGGCAGAAGGGGGCTGGCAATTTAGCCATAAGGTGACCATGAGTAACGTGTGTGTGTCCTAGGCGGAGATGGGCTAGAATCACTTTTTTATGGTGGGACTGGTGGAATGAGGAGGCCCAGTATCCTAATTGCAGTTTGATCTTGTGGAGTTTGTTTTGTGTGGCCTGGTCCCATTCCCGTTGCCAGATGGAGCAGAAGTGGGAGCGGAGAGTCGGGAAGAAGAAGTCGGAGAAAGGGAGGGGCTAGGGGGAGGCTGGTAGTAAGCAGGCCATCTTTGCTGTGCGGTCCACATCCTCGTTACCCTGGATGCTGACATGTGCCGGGACCCAGCAGGCAATTGTCTTGTGTCAGAAGGCTGTTAAAAAGTGGAAGGTTTGCTGGATGGTACAGACGAGTGGGTGAGGAAGTGGTTAAATCTCTCTAGGAAGAGAAGTGAGCTTTGAGAATCTGAATAAATGATGAAGGAGCTGGCAGAGCGGGTGCGTGTCGAGGGTCTCCATAATCGCGAAGAGTTCTGCTGAGAAAACAAAGGCCTCGCGGGGCAGGCTGACGCCTCGAGAAAGTGGCTGGGCCAGTATTACCACTGAGGCTGGGGAAGATCGGAAGGCACCGGTGGCGAGGCAGAGGCCCCTATTAAGGACCGGGTCCAAGATACGGAGGCAGGCGTTGGAGGCTGAACCGTATACTACACTGCCATAGTCTAGCTTCGACTGCACCATGGAAGTGTAAAGGCAAAGGAGAGAGCGTCGGTCTGCGCCCCATGTGGTGTGGGAGAGGTGATCAAGGAGGGTGAGGGGACGTTGGAAGGATTGCTTCAGGTGTTTGAGATGGGGAACCCAGTTGAGTCGTCGGTCTAGAGTCACACCCAGAAATCGCGTGGAGGGTACCACCTCAAGAGGATTGCCGTATAACGTGACAGAGGGAACCGGAAGGGTTGCGGGTCTTCTTCTGTTGAAGAACATACACTTGGACTTAGGGGTGGAGAGGCGGAACACCACCGACGTCGCCCACCTTTCCACCCAGTAGATGGCGAGCTGAATTTGCCATTGCAAGGTCATCCGCATAGATGGAAGAACGAATGGTGGGTGGAAGGCATTTTGAGACTGTTCATGATGATGGAAAAGCACAGAACACTGACGATGCTTCCCTGTGGGACCCCGTCCTCCTGCACGAAGGTGTCTGAGAGGACTGAGCCCACCCGAACTTTAAAGGTTCGGGAGGAAAGGAAGCCCCTGATGAAGGTCGGCATGGCTCTGACAAGACCTAGATTTTGGAGCTGACTAAGGATTATTGTCCGAAGGGTGGTGTCGTAGGCCTTCTGGATGTCAAACAAAATTGATAGGATGAACTGTCCACTGTCGAAGGCATTCTGTATGTCTCGGCTGAGGAGCAGGAGGAGATCAGTGGTGGAACGAAATTGTCTGAAGCTGGACTGGGTAGACGGGAAGAAATTACTATTTTCAAGGAAGAACGATAGTCGCGTAGTGACCATTTTTTCCAAGATTTTGCAGGCACAATACGTTAGGGCGATTGTTCTGTAGTTTGTGAGATCGAGGGAATTTTTTCCGTGTTTGGGGTTACATTGGCTTCTCTCCACTGGGAGGAGAAGGCGCCCTCTATCCATATGCGGTTGTATAGGTCTAGTCGGAAAATTTGTAAGGTAGGGTGAACGTGCTGGATCATGCTGTACGGGATACCGTCCGGGCCGGGACAAGGGGATCGTCGAGAGGCCAGTGCCGCCTGTAGTTCGCACATGGTGAACAACCGGTTGTAGGTGCTGTCTAGGAACGGTGAAGAGGAGCTATTGTTAGGGGCGGGTACGAGGAAACTAACTGCGGAGGAACAAACGGCGGCGAAGGTAGAAGCTTGGTGGTTTGCCACCGATTTGGGCTTGTATACGAGTCCGTCGTTAGTCTGGAGGACCGGGGGCCAGGGAGGAGACATGTCGCCTCTCGACACCCCGTACCTTCCAGATGGTAGCCGAAGGTGTGGTGGTGGTGACGCCGGATACAAAGGCACGCCAAGAAGCTCGGCGCGCTGTCTTCATTGTACGGCGGGCGATGGTCCTGGCCCGTTACATCTCTGTGCGATGGATGGGGAGTCGCGTATGGTAGAAGCGTCGAGTAGCTTTCTTCTTGGCGTGTACGGCCTCCGTGCACTCTGGGGTTCACCAAGGTACCCGTCGGGTGCTGGGGTAGGCGGAGGATCGTGGGATGTTAGTGCACGCAGCCGCTACAACGATTGACTCGAAGTATGCGATGCACTCGTCGGAGGATGGAAGCGAGACCAATTAGCTTTGGCAGTAATCCATTCCTCCAGTGCCTGAACGGTCTGGTCGGGCCAATTGAGCGTGAGTTGAACAGGGAAATGGTCACTTGCATAGTCCTTGCCATGTGAAATCTAGGAGGGCATCGGTCGAAACGAAGGACAGGTCTATACAGGATGGAGTGCAGGTGGTGGCATGGTACAATATAGGAGAGCCATTATTGAGGCACTCGAAGGAGAGCTCAGTCATGATAGTAAACAGGATCGGGGCCATATAGGTGGAGTGTCTCCCCACAAGGGGTGGTGACTACTGAAATTGCCCAGTAATAGAAAGAGCCTGGGGAGTAGTTGTACCACCTCCACCAGGTCATCGCGGGAGACTTGAGTGTGGGGAGGGAGGTATATTGAACAGACGGTGTACTGTCTATCCAGGGAGAGGCGGGTAGCAATCAACTGTAACGGCGATCGGATAGAGAGATTGTGGAAGGGGACTGTGTGATGTATGAAAATGGCAGCCACCCCCTTCGAGTGCAGGTAGGAGACGGGGTGGTGATGTAGGAATATCCAGTAGGGCAGGGCATGGGCCTGGTCCCCAGGATTAGCTCCTGGAGACAGACACACACCGGATGATGATAAGTGGCCATCAAGGAATTAAGGCCTTCGTAGTTCGCGAATATTCCTCTGCAGTCCCAATGTACGATTGTAGTTTTTGGGGGATCCATTATTTGATGATGGGGGATGGGTAAAGGTGTAGGTGCTGGGAGGTGGTGGCTAACAGGGAGGGTGCCGGGGATGTTGGGGAGGGCAGGTACTGTGGGGGGTGGAAGGAAATGAACCAGTGTTTTCTCGTGGAGGGGTGGAAAAAATGGCACCAGGAGGGAAGGGCAGATCCATAAGACACATGGGCGCGGCCGAGCTCCCCTCGGCCACACCATGTAGCTGCGCCAGAGCCGCATCCACTGGATCCTCGGGGGAGAGGATGTTGTCCAGATTGGATCTCATCGTGGGGAGCGGGTCATGTAATTCGGCAACTATTGTCAGAGTCTGTTGGGGTAGATTGGTGGGACTTCTGCGGTGGGGTGATATGGTCCTCGTAGAGGAAGTGGGCGATGTGAGGGTCCGAGCAGGCTTCTTAGATCTAGGGGAAGACGGAGAAACATGTTGAAAGGCCGGAGAGTCTGGCGACTCGCTTCGGCGTCTCCGCCTCGTCGGCTTGCTCCGGGCGTTAGGTTCGGGTGTGTGCAGAGTGCTGGGAGGGCAGGGTTCGAGGTGGATGGGGTCTGGATGTCTTGGTCCCAGACTCCTGGGGAATCTGTGGCAGGTAAGGTGCGTGAAGAGAAGGGATGGGGGGGAGGGGGACAGGAGGTCTTCGGGTCCTGCGAGGACTCCCTTTGGGAGGGATCGGGAGCAGTGGTCGAGAGGGGTTTGAGCGGCAGGCCAGGGTAGTGTGCTGAGAAGACAGAGCCGAGGGCAGGGCGTAAGATACCCGCGGCCTCACCTCCCGACTCCGCACCCTGTCTCGCGCCTCTCGGAGGCTAAGGAAGTCCGCTACCTGCAGGCCTCGGACCTCCTTCTCGAACTTAAAAAACAGGCATTCGCGGGATGAAGAGGGGTGTGCGCCTTCACAATTGGAGCATTTGGGTGTGTTGGGGCACTTGTCTGGGTGAGCGATTTGTCCGCAACGAACACACAGTTGGTGCAGCTGCCGGCAAAGTGAGCTAACATGTCCAAACTTGTTGCATTTAAAGCAACGGGTCGGGTCTGGGATGTATGGGCGGACAGTAAATTCGCATGACGTACGGTCTCCCATACCCCATACAATATGGTCAGGAGGGACTAAGGTATTGAAGGTAAGAAGTAGGCGCGGGGTGGGGGAGGGGGTGTTTCTCTGTCGGGATGTGAAGCGATGGATCTTAGTGACACCCTGGGGTGCGAGGTCCTCCAAGAGCTCGTTCACTGTGATCGATAATAGGCGGGTGGCGTAAATAGTGCCGTGACTCTGGTTCAGGCGAGGGTGTGGGGAGACGGACACCGCGCATCCAAGGACCTAAGTGAGGGAGAGTAAGGCTTTCGTTTCTGCGTCTGAGCGTGATTTTATGAGGAGGGAGCCATCCCTCTGTGGTCGTACATCATAGCGGCTGGAGTTGCTGTGGGCTCGGATCGCCTGAAACGTCCGTTCAGAGTTGGTCGGAAGGGACCCAGAGGTAGGCTGGATCACTAGGAATTTGTGGATACTTGGAAGGGATAGGGAGGCTGTAGAATCGAAGTGGGCTGGGATATCCAATGGTCGATAGGATGGACGCGAATGCCGACTTCCCCGTCCGCCGCGGGGCTCTCTCCGTGGGGAAGCGGGCCGACGGCGGGTGAGGGGGCCATACGGAGAGAGTAAGAAACCGGGTTTTGAAGGCAAGTCTTGGGCGGAACCTGACTTGCCCGAAGGCGGCTGAAGTGGGCAAGGGCGAGAACCCTGCTCCAGAGAGTGTATGTCCAAAGGCATGTTCAAGGTACAGGCTGGGGTCGGTAACGGAAGAGAGTGCAAGTGTTCCGCTGCTGGAGGAGGGGCGACCTCCTCAAGACGTGGTCCTCCAGTGATAGAGGACTCGGGGGCCTGGTTGCCCACCACCCGAGTTCTAGGACAAGAAGTAATAGTTTCCATACGTTATTAATTTTGTAGAACACGGACCCATGGGACGCGAGAAACTTCCTACCGGTGAGAAAGGGAGGCCGAGCGCAAACCGCAGGGGGCGAGGTACCGTACCTCGCCCTCAGGGGGGACACCGTCGGTTTAAAAACGGGGTCCCGTGATGCGAAAGTTTGCCCCCAAACGGCGCAAAGACCCCAGCCCTCCAATCCCACCGGCCTGGACACCCGCCTTCCGGGGCTAAGCCCCCGCCGACGTAGCCCACTGGGGCAACACAGGAGCCCACTGGGGCAACACAGGAGCCCGCCCACCACGACAAGGTGGCCACAGGTGGGGGGTTCAAAATGTATGTTGTTGTAATAATAATAATAATAATAATAATGATAATAATGATGATGATAATAATAATAATTAGAATAATCCTTCCCAAATGAAAGGGTTTTTTTTCAGTTTATGATGATAACCAGTGTTATAAAATAGTTCACTTCCACCTTCGATTGATGAACAATAAAAATTTCTCCACCTTCCTATTAAAACAGACTCGTTGCAGAAGGCAACAATCCACTGTATCTGTTCATCTTCATATAGACTTAATATTAGAATGTATCTCCCTCCATACCTATTATTTTCAGTATCTTCAAATAATAATGGCAGAGAGAACTTTCTCTCAATTCATCAAGGAAAGATATTAAATATCAAATTATGTTACCACATAATCCAGTCATCAGTTCATCTCATCATCAGAGAAAAGTCGAAAACGGTTTGCACCAAAATGAAAATAAAGTACCTTAAAAAATCTCTTTAATAGTAACAAAACGAGACATTTTTCGATTATTACACGTACCTCGCCTCCGATTTTTGCGTATCCTTCAATTGCTCCATTTCAGGTATCCTTTCTGCCACTACTTCATCAAAGGGGGAACTCTCCCACAATCTCTGACTCATAATCTTCGTTTCCTCCTCCGAGTCCGAAGAAGACTCTTCTCCATTTCTTTCACCAGATTCACGAGAACCTTCGGGAAGGTGAACGATAAATGATAAGTAACACTTAAGAGTGACTCAAATTTCAAACCTTAAAGGATGGTTCAGTCTTAATGTGTGGCTAGTATAACAGTCTTACAATTCTCACTACTATTCATTCATTAACTACTTCATTTTGTTTCGTTACTACTACTACTACTACTACTACTACTACTATACTACTACTACGTACCTTTCTGAGAGCAGAGAAGAGAATCTTTATCTTCAGGATCCGTGATCTGAGATCCATCAGCTAAATGCGCCAACGCAACTACCAATTCTTCATCTTGGGAATCCACTAAGAAATAATAGGAAACTGAAACTCTGACTTTACAATACTTACAACATTTAAAAAAGTTAAAAAGGAAATTACATTTCGTTTTTCAATTAACAATATCAAGATTAAATGAGTAAAAATTTATTACAAATGACTATAAACGAAACTACGGTTCTTTCTTTTTAACCTTCAATTAACAAAGTTAGTACGAGCTTAAAATCACTGACAAACTAACATGTAAAGGGAGTAGAACTAACTATTCCCAAGTATTTTTAATTACGATCTAACAATATAATTAAAAATGACAACATTCGAAAGGTAACTTACTCCATTGTGAATTTTGCTGCGATAAAGAGTGAATCACCGATTCATTTATACATGAGTCATCTTCTGTAACTTCACTTATCTGAAAAATTTAAAAACAAAAGAACACCATTATCAATGTCATAAATGTTTACACTTTTTTTTTTATACAGGAAGGAGGGGCCAAGGGCAAATGCCCGCAAAAGCGCCCCTCCCATAGAGGAAGAAGAGAGCCAAAATCAAGGTCCAGGGTTTTCGAGATGCCTAGACACTCTGCATTTGAAAGATGGGAGGTCATAGACAGGAGGGAAGATGGAATGTGGAAGATTGTTTCAGAGATGACCAGTTGAGTAGATGAAAGACTGAAAATACCAATTAACCCTTGCATTAGATAGTTGGACAGAAAAGAAATGAGAAAGTGTAGAAAGTCTGGTACTGCATGTTCTCCTTAAAGGAGGAGGCATGCAGTTAGAGAGTTCAGAAGAGCAATGTCCGTTATAATAGCGATAGTAAAGAGAGAGTGAGGAAACACTGTGGCGAAGAGAAAGAGATTGAAGACAATTAGTAAGAGGCGGGGAATTGATGAGACGAAAAGCCTTTGATTCCACCCGGTCAAGTAGAGCTGTGGGGGTTTGAGCCACCCGACACATGAGAAGCATACTCCATACAGGGGCGAACAAGACCCCTGTACAGAGACAGCAACTGAGTCGGGGTGAAGAAACCGCGGAGGCGGTACCGCACACCTAACCTCTTAGAAGCTGTTTTAGAAAGAGAGTATATGTGTTGTTGAAGGTAAGGGGATAGTTGTGTAAAAGATTGTGACGAGTAGACAGATGGAGGAACTGAGTTTATGAGGCAGTGAAAGCCACAAGGTTTTCAGATATAGCAGAAAGATCAGAGGTCAGGTGTCCCATAGCCGTCCTACGTGGATCATGAAGTGACTGCTGTGAGGGACGCTTTGGGAAGGGGGTGGAGAAGTGAAGAGTGGAATCATCGGCATAGGAGTGAATAGGAGAGGAAGTGCGAATTAAAAGATCATTAATGAATAAAAGGAAAAAAGTGGGTGACAGGACAGAACCATGAGGAACACCACTGTTAATAGCTTTAGGAGAACAATGGCCATCTCCAACTGCAGCTATAGATCGGCCAGAAAGGAAATAAGAGATGAAGGCACAGATAGAAGGATAGAAACCGAAGAAGGGCAGTTTGGAAATTAAAGATTTGTGCCAGACTCTATCAAAAGCTTTAGAGATGTCTAGCGCAATAGCAAAAGTTTCACCGAAATTCTGAAAGGAAGAAGACCAAGAGTCAGAGAGATATGCAAGAAGATCGCCAGTAGAGCGTCCCTTGTGGAATCCATACTGACGATCTGAATGATGATTGTGAGAAGAAAGGTGTTTAAGAATCTTCCTATTAAGGATAGATTCAAAAACTTTGGGAAGGTAAGAAATCAAAGCGATTGGACGATAGTTGGAGGGTTGAGAGCAGTCCCCCTTCTTTGGGACAGGCTGAATGAAAGCGAACTTTCAGCAGGAAGGAAAAGTACCAGATGAGAGACAAAGACGAGAGTGTTTGCCCAGGCAGGGTGTCAGCACAGAAGCAGAGTTCTTAAGAACAGGAGGAGGAACACCATCAGGACCATATGCTTTCCTAGAGTTGAGCCCAGATAGGGCAGAAAAAACATCTTTAGAAGAGATTCTAATTTCAGACATAATAAAGTCAGAGGGGGGGGGGGGGGGAGGAGATGGAGGAATAGCACCGGAATTGTCCAGGGTTGAATTGTAAGCGAAAGTTTGAACGAAGAGTTCAGCTTTGTCAGGAGGAGAGAGTTGCCGTCTGAATGAAAAAGAGGAGGGAAAGAAGAGTTAAATGTCAGGCTGTTAAGTTTGTGTCATTAATTATTATTAAGTATAAATATATTTTTAATTAAAAAAAAAGTGAATAACCTTTATTATTATTATTATTAAAATAAATACAGTGGTCTTATAATTTATAATGACATAAATAATTGTGAAGCTGGACTATTTATTTTATTTAATTTGGCCCTAAAGCTTTAAACTTTACTGGACTCTTATTAAAAATAAAACAAAGTTGTTATTAATTAATAATACATAAATCATGAATAAGAATTATTAATTAAGGTATGTATTAATCTTAAATTACCATTATCGATATAACAAACAAATAAATGTGATATGACAAATGAGTGTGACAAGTAACTAAAACTAAAATTAAACTAGGGCCAGCCAAATGACGCGCGCACAAAAATATGCTGTAAGTCTATCATCTTTTATGTTGGATACTCATGTGCAGGCTCGCCGGTTGCAAAATTTTTTTGTAAAATCTTACCAAATTCTGATTAGGAACAAAGCCTCTATCTGAAGGCTGGAAGACTTGCGAAGAACACTCCTGAGGTGATGTAGCAGCCTCCAATGAACAAGGTGTCTGGGTCTCCACTGGCACATTCAAGTGCACTTTTGCAGCCTCATCTTCCCCTTTTTTCTTCTTTGAAATAATGAATTATTACTTGATGTTCCTGCTCTCGTAATTATTCACCGCTATCATTGTTCTTGTTATTGTCATTATTACAAACCCAATTTAGGACGAGAAAAACAAATGAAAGAAAAATTACAAAAATTGTGGCCCTTTTAAGGATGTTTGCTTCAGAATGGGAATTTCAATGCAATATTCGTAGTGTATTCGTACCGTTATGTTGCCAACTATCATTTTTCTGTATGCAGTCAGATTTTGGACTAGATAATCATTCATTCTTGTAACTAAATCTAACACTGACCATGTGTCCACTCAATACATTTGACAAAAAGAATTATTTTCTTAGAATCTAAGAAATCACTTCACTTTGCCCAACTACAAATTATTCTTTTGGTGTTATATTTATTGTTATTGATTTTCTACAAAATAAAACACCCTCTCACTCACTCTCCCTAAATTCTATTTCTATTAAAAAAATGTTTATTTGCTTATTACTATTATAATATTGATCAGTCAAAGCTTAGAACATGAAAATTCTCAGTGTTGACTAACGCCCGAAATTCATTCAATTTATATAATACACGCCTTTAAATATGATACTTTTAAGTTACCCTGCGCACCCCTGTATGTGTCAGGTTTTCGTGTGCCAGTAAAAGCCCATCCCCACCAAGAGAGAAATCGGCTTTTAATCCTCCTGACGCTCGACTTATTTTGATATATACTGTGTGTGCGTATATATCAAATTCTGATATCATAATATATCCAGTTCATTTCTGTTAAGGAGTTTACCTAACCCAGCATTTCCAACTAGATTTAAATAAATGTCATCTCAAACAACTAAATCAACTTTATGGGGATATTATCAAATATTTATAAACCCCTTTCAGAAAAAAGTGCCTTCGAAAGTTCGAACCTAATATTAAAATGAATTACCCAAGTCTAGCCTATTCATACACTCTTGTCATAACTCCGCAAATAAGAACAAGGAAGTAATTAAATTTCTACATTTGCAGCAAGTCCTCGGACGAACTTCATGACAATAATGGATTAGTGGAGTCTCAATTCAAATTATCACATTCTTAAAATAAGATTATACCACAGTTTTACAACTAGAAGGCCATCAAGAGTGTTTTACCAACCAAATACACATCTTACAATTACAGTATTGTAATAAAGCTTTCAGATACACAATATACAATCCGATCCCTTACAATTCTTAAGAATAAAAATGAATAATTGTAACAAACATGTTTACATTGCAAAAAAGGCGTATCCTGAATTTTAAAAAAAAACCTGCAAAATGACTACAAATTCAAAACCTTTTACAAATATGAAATAGTTAGAACAGTACTTTTCCGATTTAAGGTATCTCTCTCAAACATTTAGAACAATACTTTTCCGATTTAAAGTATCTCTCTTAAACATTTACAATGGCGAAAATGTAAGATAGTTAGTTCACTTCGACCTCCAGTCAGTGAACAAAAATGCCTGTTCATACCAAAGTACCCTATTTTTCTCTTCTTTGTAGCTAGAGACAAAACGTTAAAATAGGAGAATGTAATACTTTCTTCAACGAAAGATCACAATACAAACGAGGTAATAAAGACCAACCACCTTTGACAGTTTCTTCCTAAGAACATCCTTGAAGAAGATTTCCGACTGAGAAGGCTCTATACACGTCCTCGGGGGAGAAGCAGGTGGAAGGAGCTCTTCATAAGTCTTCCCCTTCTCTTTCTGTCTGGCTATCTCATCCTCCCAAATGTAGGCTAACCCAGGGTTCGAAGAAGAACCCCCTTCGTAAAAACAAGGGAAATTACTAAGATAAACATTAAATATGTAAGGCACATCTACTTCTGAGATCCAGTTTACAAATGCAAAACTTCCTTTTATATACTATGCAGGACTAAGGATTATTATTATAATAATTACCTAATTGTAGAGGAGAAAATATAGATCACTCCCATTTTAATTCATTAACAAAATTGCATAAAATTATTGTTCAAGAACAATAATGGCATCATAGACTGAATACAACTCAGAACAATTACACAGTATTGAAAACAGTGCTATATAAGATATATAGTATACATCACAGGCTCACAGCATTATCATGCGATACTACTTGAAACCCCTTTTAGGCAAAAAGCACAAAACAGCTACAAATCTTTTAAAATCCACAAATTGCAGAACTATAATGATGTCAAAACTTAGGAACAGAACCTGGTAGAGAATAAAGCGACCTTTATCTTTCTATAGTCTTAGCAAATAAACTTTAATGAATGAAGTAACTTCAGTGAACAAAATTGCTCGAATAATAAAACTGCCAAACTGAAGTCAACTTCACTTTTTACCTGCGAGCTGATTCCTGTTACGAATATCGACAGTGAGACCATCCACTTCAAGCTCGCAGGAAGATATTCTAGTCACTGTTTCGGGGAGCCAAAGATGATGAGGAATGGAGTCCTGGTTCCAGATGGAGGGAGAAGTGAATGGTACTGGTGTTCAAATCTACTTCTTCAACATTCTCAACAAGTTTGGGCTCATCAGGAAAAATAGGAGAACAACTCGCCTCCTTTGGTGATTCAGGAGCAGTGTTATCTGTACCAGACAGGTAAGTGTATAAGGTATTATGATTATCTACAGACAATAACTAGTATACAACCTATAAACCAGTAAATACATCAATGTGCTGAATAATAACAACAAAGTTACTTTTTCTTTTCAAGTCATTAGCTACCAGTACTGACTTTTAAAGCTCAGTGACCCATCAACAAATTTCAAGAACCAAAGTTATTTTTTCTGACATTCAGAGACCAAAACCAAATATCTGAGACTCATCATGTACTTAATGATCCGATATTTTTAGAAATAGTCACTACAATTACAAAGTTCCAAGGGTCTACTGACAAGGGATTCAACATAAAGTGAATTAAAAACCTTCAGCATCTCTGGATTCAAGTTTCAAGTTAAATTTTGAAAAAAAATGATCCGGTTACTTTACAGAAAAGAGTTAAGCAAATAACAGAAAACTGGAAAACTATAAAGACGGCTGAGCCGACCGAGTCTGATCATAAAATTTACATTACAATTAAATGCTTTCGTTATATATAGAAATTAGAAAGACAAATATTTGCTTTCAACTGACCCAACAGCTAAAAATTCTGAGCTGCTAAAAAGGCATTCACTTAATGTCGTTACAAAACTAAAATAAAACAATTTCTAAGAAAAATTCAACTTAAAATAAATGAAATTAAAAACTTTAAATTAAAAATTAAGAAATGCACTCAAAGATTATGTCCACAAATGCAAGACAAAAAACCTTCGATTTTAAACCAAACGAGCTTAAGTTGTACTACTTTCATTAAATTTACTTAGAATGGCATTTTTTTTAATTTATCTATGTTACTCTCGACTACCAATGCTGAAAAATAGAATTATCAAATCTTCAGATGAATAGGGTAGAATGGTAGATCAAATATTTAACAAGCTTTAATCTGTACCAATATCCTTGCGGAATAGTAATGGAATAATGTCTAAAAATGTTTGTTACTTTCATGGAAGTCTTTGCCTATAGAGGACAGAGCTTGTACATCTCTCACCAGTATGTTCTCAGAATGTTGGGTGACAGATTATAAATTGTTCAATAAGGGACCATGTTCCATTTCTTACAAAAGCTGACCAATCAGTGAAAATATTTGTAGAGCTTAAATCCAATACTATTTCATTACACAAGGTGGTCTAAAAGTCCCTCTCTATTTTGCTAAAATAATAACATTTTAGGATAAAAATGTAGTAACATAATTATTAGATCTAAGATTCGACGAGAGCACCATCAGTCTCTGCAAATTTCAAATTTGTCCACTGTATTGCGGAACATATTCTCAAGCATCTCTGGGATTATATTAGTAACCGCCGCGACAATGCGAGTTCGCAGATCCTGCAGGTCTGTAACTCTTGTTTTGTAAACCTCAGACTATATAAAGCCCCACGCAAAGAAGTCTAATGGTGTTAAATCCGGAGATCGTGCTGCCCACGGCCTGTTTCCACCATGTCCAATCCAGCGATTTGGTAAGAGCTCATCAAGGTACACCCAAACGATGTTTGCATAGTGACAGGGAGCTCCATCTCGTTGAAAGGCAACAGTGTCGAGAATGCCATCTGAACGAGGCTGGAGTTCAAGAAACTGCTGAAGCGTGTTAAGATAAATTGGCCCTGTTACCATAGCTTCTGCAAAGAAAAAGCCTGTGAATCTTCGATCTTGTCATCCCCAACCAGACATTAATTTTAGGAGAATCTCTCTCCTATTCGTAGAACTCGGTTAGTTTTTTACTAGCCCAGATATGGCAAGTATGTCGATTAACCTTTCCGCATGTGTGGAATGTCGCCTCATCGCTGAAGAGCATGCGATTTAATAAGTTTCCGGCACGAATTTTTTCAATAAATTCTGTGCACATGGCGGCTCATCTTGGATAATCCTCCTTGTGTAACTCATGCAGCACTTGAATATGGTAACTTTTTAATGTTGATTTTAAAATCCTTAGAACCGTTGTTTTTGGTATGCTCAGTCAAGGTGATGCTGTGAGAGTTGACATTCCAGGATTTGTTTCAAAGGCATCTCTTACCAATTCGACATTTTCTTGAGAGGTACCTGGACATCCAGATCTTGCTTCATCATGAACAGATCCTGTTCTTTTAAATTTATTGACCAGCTCGCGTTTTGCTTTCTCTGTAGATCCTGGTTTGCGAAATCTTCAGAATTTTTCTTGAATTTCTTTGCACTTCTTCCCTTGGATACGTAGTGTTACTACCATCACACGTTCTTGTACATCCATCATCATCTATGGCCTGTAGAAAATAAAATGAAAATATAATAATTTCAGCAAAATAGATAGGGACTTTTCACCCTGTATAAATTTATTCCACAATTTATAAATAAAATTTAATTTTTTCAATTTCTTTTTATTTTATAGATCCAACTGAATTCAATAATGGTATAAAAAGATAACTATGTGGGAATGACCTTAACTTTTGATGCAAGGACCTGATTCTTCCTCATGACACATCATCTTGTGAGGATGTGTGTGTGTAGTGAGTGGCAGCAAGTCGTTACAGTCCAAGGAATATCCATAGCTCAATACCACAAGGAACAGTATTAATTCTACTACTGTCAATAATCATGCTAACTGATACAGAAGAATGAAGTTACCGATATAGTGCAACAACATTCTTTGATGATGACAAAAATTAGTAAAAAAAAAAAAGAAAAAAGAAAGAAACCCAAATGATATAAAATCTCTACAAACAGACATGAAAAGAATCTACAATTGGTCAAAAGGCAACAATATGAAATTTAACAGAGAGAATTTTCAACTATTAAGGTACGGAAGGGAGGAACTAAAATCCATGGAATACACTATGCTCCAAATGGACAGGAAATTCAGAAACTCTGAGGCAAAATATTTAGGAGTTATAATGACTGCAAAATTTAAAACAAAAAATAAGATACGGTAGCAGTAACCAAAGCAAAAAGAATAACTAGACAGATACCGAGAACCTTTAAATGAAGGGACAGGAATATAATGATTCCTCTATTAAAAACACTGATCAAACCCAAATTGGGTATAAAAAAGAAGACATTAGTCAACTAGAAGCGATTCAGAGAAACTTCACAGGCAAGATCAATGGATACTGAGAACTAATTTACTGGGAAAGGTTACACAAATTAAATTTATATTCGCTGAAAAGAAGCGAGAGCTACACCAATATTTATTGAAAATAATGGAGAAACTAGTCCCTAATCTCACTCTGAATCCAATAACCATTCAAACAACAGTGGAAAGTTGATAAGGAAGAATGTGTCATGTTCCCAAACTAAAGACCAGACATGGAACATCCTCAACCCTGAAGAAAAATAGTTTTGTTGGGAGAGGGCCAAGACTGTTCAACCAGCTGCTCAAGCAACTACAGAACATTACTGGTGTAGTGATGAGAATCTTCAAAAGATGATGACGCCTGGCTCCGAACAATACCAGATAAACCAGGAGCACCCAGCTATGTGAAGTGGAGTGCAAGAAACCAACTCTCAGATTCATGAGGCCAACTCGAGAGGAGGGGCAACAAGCCTGACATCTGTGAAATGAGGAATCATCGCACGGAACACCTGAAAGATTGAAAGGTTGTATGAAAGTTCATCACTATGATGAGCAGTTCAAAAGTTATGGTGCAGATCTCAACTTGACCTATGACCTCTATTTGTGACACTGACCTTTGATGCAGGGACCCAATTCCTTCTCATAACACATCATTTTGTGATGATCCCTACATATGTAAAGTTTCATCAATTTATGATGAGTGGTTTAAAAGCTATTGTGAAGGCAAAAAGGTCTGAGAACAATTAAATTCAACTTTAGTTAAAGTGCTAAAAAAATTTATTATAAAATCAAAATGGCACTATTTGGCACCAATTAATCCGCCAAATGACCTATTGGGCTGATTGCTGATTACTTGCCAATTCATCAGTGCATCCCTAATTATTAACATGGGTTGCAAGTTTTGTCCAGGGAGGGAAATAATTAAAAAAAAAAGAGAATGCAATCATTAAATCATCAAATCCTTCACAACAGCCAAAAAATTTAGCCAATTTGATGCCCAGTGCCTTCACTCTGGTTGGAACACACACATTGTGATCAGTCACATTTGGAAGCACTTAAGTCCACAAGCAACACTAAGTCTTTATTCATTTACTCATTACTTAATACTATAAATAAACATGCAGAATAACTGCAAATAAAAATGTAAGCTCAATCACAACTCACTGGGTCTGCGAAATTTGACAGAAGCCAAGTGAACATAATTCATGCCATGAAGGTTATTGTCCATCATGAATTGCAACACATAAGGCACATGCGCCTCATATGGCTGGAATGGTCTGTTGAGAATGGCTCCATTCTGAAAAGAAGACCCAATTAAAAGGGGTTTTAAAGGAACAGCATATAAACAAGGCCTATCTCTTAAGCACACCCATCCCATGGTGACAAACAGACACCATTTTAAATTGCACTAAATTTATAATTTTCATTCCATATTAATTTTTAACATGTACCTTATACATATATACAGGATGTCCCATAAGTCCGGCATCATAGGAGAAATTCATATTTTTCTATTTCTACAAACCATAATTCATATTTTTCTCTTTCTACAGGCCATAATGTCTGTGAGCAAGGAAGAACGAATCCAGATAATTCTACTCATAGGAAATCGGAGTCAAAGAGAGGCCACTGCTGAATTTAACAGAATGCATCCAGACCGCGAGCCAATAACACAGAGTTGTGTTAGCAGACTTGTTGCAAAGTTTAGGGAGGGAAACAGGATCCACAGAAGATAAACCACGCAGTGGACCTTCAAGGAAGTCCACTGATGATGATACAGCAACTGCTATCCTGGCTCATTTTAACAGAAGTCCCAATAAGTCTCTTCAGCAATTGTCTGCCGAGACAGGAGTGTCGAAAAGTAGCATCCATCGCATTCTTCAGGCTCACAAATGGCATCCATATAAACTTCAGATCCCACAGAAATTAAGCGATGATGATCCCGACTGGCAGATGGAATTTTGTGAATGGGCTACGGAACAATATGCTCAGGATGCCAATTTCCCATCCACCATTCTGTTCAGTGATGAGGCTGTTTTTGATGGAAATGGTGAGGTAAATTGACAGAACACCCGCTACTGGTCTCAAAACAACCCTCACTGGTATACCTCTTCAAAGGAACAAGGTGCATCTCGGGTGATAGTATGGTGTGGCATTTGGAAGGATTGTGTCATAGGCACCCTCTTTTTCAATGAAGATGTCACTGGAGGCACCTACCTACGTATGCTCAAGGAAGAAGCATTTCCCAGTGTCTTGAATGAAGAAGGAAATTTCCCAACATGGTTCCAGCAAGATGGAACTCCTGCACATTACAGCACCCAAGTAAGGGAATACCTGTACCAACAATTCCCTGGTCATTGGATAGGACGTCGAGGGCCTGTGGAATGGCCAGCTAGAAGCCCAGATCTCACGCCACTAGATTTTTATCTCTGGGGCCACTTGAAAGTGCTGGTATACGCAGAGAAAATTAGGAGTGTTGAACATTTGCAGCAGCACATTATTGGGGCATGTAACATCATTACTCCTGACATCATTCACCATGTGCTTGCTGACTGGGTATCACGTCTGAATTTGTGTATTGAAAACAATGGTGGACATATTGAGCACATTCTGTAAATAAAAGCTTTTGTTTTGCCTTTTTTTATTATTTTTCCTATGATGCCGAACTTATGGGACATATATATATATATATATATATATATATAGTTTCATAACATGTGGGACGCACTTTGAGGATGGATTCAGGACCTGAAAACAATGAAAAAAGTTTATATAAACATATACCCGAAATATCTCTGTTTCCGAGTTACAGCCCATTTTGTGTTCCAGCAATTCTTTCCACAAACTGTTTACAAACACTGCTTGCCAACAATGTTTGTGAGTGTGTACGAGACTTATTTCATGTACAGTATGGCTTTGCCAATTGTAATGTTTTGTACACTCTATGACATATTTCAATGTTGTTGAGTGTAGAGTCATCAGTCAGTCAGAGGTGCATCGCGGTGTTTCACTCTTCATATTCGTAACTTCTTACCATGAATAAGTGCAGTCCAGTGAAAAACAAAACTTTAAAAGTTTTTGTGTTATTCAGTGATAGTGTGCATTTGAAGTGAGAATGGAGGCTTATTCAAACAGAGAAATGGCAGACATGCATCTCATGTATGGACTTGTCAAGTGTAATGCAGCCGCAGCAAGACGTCTGTATGTGGAAAAGTTTCCAAATTGCCATCTGCCAGATAAGAAGACCTTTCAGAGAATAGACAAGCGTCTTGGTGATACAGGATCATTCAACAAGTGAGTTTCAGATGGTGGTAGACCAATCAGTGCCGGAACTGTTGAGTTGGAGGAGTGGGTCCTGAATTGTGTGGAGGAACATCCTGGTGTCAGCACCCAAAGGATAGCAGCAGCAGAGGGTGTAAGATACACAACTGTGTGGAGAATTTTATGGGAACAACAGCTTTACCCATATCACATTCAGATAGTACAAGGCCTTACTGAAGCTGATTTCCCACCACAAGGCTTTTTGTACTTGGTTCCTTCAACAGTGTGCTCGTGATCTTCTTTTCCTATGCTCTGTGTTGTTTTCTGATGAGGCTGCCTTCACAAGAAATGGTGTGATCAATTTTCCCAACACTCATCACTGGGCCGAAGATAATCCGCATGCCATCATCCAGTCAAGGTACCAACAATAATTTCGTATCAATGTATGGGCAGGACTTATTGCTGACACCTTAATCAGTCCTTTTATTTTGCCTGGAAGATTAACAGGAGAATCCTATTCCAATTTTTTAAGGAATGATTTAAGTGGTTTACTAGATGAAGTTCCTCTTGGTGTCTGACATCATATGTGGTTTATGCATGACAGCACTCCGCCTCATTTTAATCAAGTAGCCAGAGACTATTTGGATGACCATTTCCCTGATAAATGGATAGGCCATGGAGGACCCATTGCGTGGCCTGCTCGCTCCCCAGACCTGAATCCACTCAATTTTTACCTGTGGGGTCATCTGAAATCCATCATTTACATGATACCCATTGACAATGTTGAAATGCTTCTCCAACCTGTAGAACAAGGATGCCAGAAAATCCGAGCAATACCTGGAATGTTTGAATGGGTCAGGCAGTCTATGAGGAGGCGTGTTCAGGCATGTATTCAAGCGCAAAGTGGTCATTTTCAGCACTTCCTTTAAAGGTAAGATGGATACTTACTGGAACACATAACAGGCTGTAACTCGGAAACAAAGCAATTTCAGGCATATGTTTATACAGGGTGTCCCATAAGTCTGGCATCATAGGAGAAATTCATATTTTTCTATTTCTACCAATGATAATTCATATTTTTCTATTTCTACCAATGATAATTCATATTTTTCTATTTCTACCAATGATAATTCATATTTTTCTCTTTCTACAGGTCATAATGTCTGTGAGCAAGGAAGAACGAATCCAGATAATTCTACTCATAGGAAATCGGAGTCAAAGAGAGGCCGCTGCTGAATTTAACAGAATGCATCCAGACCGCGAGCCAATAACACAGAGTTGTGTTAGCAGACTTGTTGCAAAGTTTAAGGAAACAGGATCCATACTAGATAAACCACGCAGTGGACCTTCAAGGAGGTCCACTGACGATGATACAGTGACTGCTATCCTGGCTCATTTTAACAGAAGTCCCAATAAGTCTCTTCAGTGATTGTCTGCCGAGACAGGAGTGTCAAAAAGTAGCATCCATCGCATTCTTCAGGCTCACAAATGGCATCCATATAAACTTCAGATCCTACAGAAATTAAGTGAAGATGATCCCGACTGGCGGATGGAATTTTGTGAATGGGCTACAGAACAATACATATTGAGCACGTTCTGTAAATAAAAGCTTTTGTTTTGCCTTTTTTTATTACTTTTCCTATGATGCCAGACTTAGACTTATGGGACACCCTGTATAAACTTTTTTCATTGTTTTAAGGTCCTGAATCCAACCTGAAAGTGCGTCCCACATGTTATGAAGCACCATATATATATAGGGTGTCTCAGAAGTCATGCACCATAGGCTTTATTCAGATTTACGAGGTTTATGAGTCAAAATGGTTTATAAATGATGTTTAATTACAATATACAGTATGTTCAATAATGTTCGAATAATAAAATTAATAGTATGTACATTTAATCAAAAAACTATCTTAAAATAATTAAATTGAATGAAGTTACATTTGCCAATGGCGCGCAACTTCTGAGACACCATTGGCTAATGTAGCTTCATTCAATTTAATTATTTAAGATAGCTTTTTGATTAACTGTACATCCTATTAATTTTATTATTCGAACATTATCGAACATATATTGTAATTAAACATCACTTATAAACCATTTTGACTCATAAACCTCATAAATCTGAATAAAGCCTATGGTGTGTGACTTTCGAGACACCATATATATATATATATATATATATATATATATATATATATATATATATATATATATATATATATATATATATATCCTACAGTACATATAGTCAGAAAGATACAAGCTTTGCAATTTTGATTTAATTAATTCTGGCATTATCTGAAACATTTCAGGAAGAATGAAAAAAATTAATGACCATATAAAAATATGAAATATTTACAAAGTATCAGCTAAAGTTCTAAAATTTTTGGTTGTCAATAAAATTCATTCAGTTCTCTACAATATTACATTGTTGGAAAGAGAAATGAAGTATAGAACTTTGCTATATTTTTGTATTTATATTTCCTTTAGTTCTGTAACACAATAATTAACAACACATTAATACAAAATGTTTGATTTTCAGCTGCTTAATAGTATTTCTACTATAAGTAGTAATAATAAAAATGTATCTTCAAAACAGAAATTCTGTACAACAAACACTCAGCCAAAGCCATCCAATATCTAGTTGGTACGTGCAAATAATTTCATACAAAAGATTTTGAACAGAGAGTTAGAAACCAATGAAAGCTAAACATTTACCTGTAAGCTCAAGAGGCAATTAAACTTTAACAACAGATTCACAAATCTAGCCCCACTGGCTTCAGATGTGAAGCTCAAAATTCTGATAGCTGTGTTATTTTGTAAATT
>JAJOZX010000083.1:1012500-1065000 GCA_023014485.1 Bathynomus jamesi
ATATACACCCACATTTGAAAAGTGTAATACCATCTGGTTCAACCATGAACTTACTTTAATAGTGAATGGTTGATGAACAATGCACAAATCTGACTGCATGTCTAAGGATGGACATCAGGCTGAGCAGTTCAGTACATGAATATTTATGGACTCAATAATTCTTAATCATGGGGTCAGGGGCTGTAAGAAGGGTCTTATTTGTAACTCCCTTAAAGCTTAGGGTAACTAACAGTGTACTAAATTTACCCACCTGCAAAAGTTCAGCAGCTTTCTTAATGATCAATGGGTTGTAGAAGAACAATTTGAGAAAGGTATGGTCTTTAGAATGGTAACCATAAAAGGGGCTGAAAGTTAAATAAAAATGGTTAATTAAGGATACAACTCTGAATGCCAGCAGGACCTTTACTTTTGAAGGTTCAATAAGTGAGAATGATTCAATGAATTTAATAAGGAATTGCACAAAGTATTAAGTTTACCCTATTTCTATCTAATAACAACATAGGTGTAGAGGTCTCACATTTATACCAGGTGTTCAGAAATTATGACAACTCATGGCATGTAGTGTGTATGTGTATTATTATTATTTAATTTATATATATATATATATACTACCACCATGGGGTGTGGCAATTTCTAAACACCTATTAGGCAATAAATCTCATTGGCAGGATAGAAATCCAATAAAAAGTACAATACTGTATACATGAAGTTAAAGAATTATATATTATACAAAGAGCATTCTGGTTAATTGGGATACATCGGGACCAAGGTGCTTTGGCCCAATTAAGCAGATGCCCCAATTACACAAACAAACATTATTGTGCCAAAAAAAGGAAAATGAATAAAGCATATATGGTTCAACTCATTTAATTCACCATTTATCATGCACATACATTTAAAAAAAGAATTATATTGTACAATATTTACAATTAATATTTACAGTTAATACAATGTAAAAGAATTGTCTAAAGTTACACACATTTACCGTATACAAATGACTTAACATGAAAAGAATGTCTAATGTTGACTGTTTAGTACAGTGGTTCTTAACCAGGGGGGCGCACCCCCCTAGAAACAGGAATTTCTCTAATTGTATTTGTTATTCTCTTAACGAGAGCATGGGCTAATATTGAGAAGTTATTGAGAATGTTATTTTGATTGAAGGGGGGCGTGGAGGGAAGGACCAATTCCTAGAGGGGGCATGGTAGTAAAAAGGTTAAGAACCACTGGTTTAGTAGATTGCAATGCTGTAAAACGCACAAAATCTGCACACAAATCTAAAGCTGATTGAGGGCAATTTTCCATCCCTTCTTGCATAAAATACTGTTGCAGGCCACTTATGTATTTTTTGGCTTCTTTGTGTGTTGCTTTTTGTGGCTCAGGTGCATCATCCTTGTCACACTCTGAATCTATCAGTGTTTTTTGACGTTTCAGTGCTATCTGCTCAGCAACTGTGTCCTCACAGTCTTCATATTCATCACAGCACTGCGACCAGTCCCATCGGCGTTGTAGATGTCATCGGCAGAAAACTTATTAAGCAGCTCAGGCAGTGTGCTAGCCTTCCATTGTTCGGCACCAGCAGCATCAGCACTTTCTTTCTCACCATGCGCTTTTTGTATTTAATGTCATGCCTTACTTTCCAACGGGACAACCAGCCATCTATTGCTTTAAAGTTGTTATGCCCCATCTTTTGTGCAAGTTCATTGGCTTTGTTTTTCAGCATAGGACCACTCACACGCACCCCTCATCCTGTTACAATGGAAAACCATTGATTAACCCTAGAACACTGAACATATGTTTGAGTCACACAAACACTGAACATGGGTATATTATACCCGACATTGGAAAATAGAAAAAAAATAGTAAATATGCATATTTATTCAAATTAACAATTACACACTAAAGTTAATGCACCTTACTATTACTAAACCTAATATTAACTTTTAACTCATACAAATAAGGTTCGTACTGAATTTAGAAAAAAAAATATTCAAAAAGCAAAAAAAATAAAAAACATTTGAAGTTTTTGGAAAAAAATCACCAAAAAAAAACGGCTCCATCAATTTCAACCAAACTTCCCCAAACCCTTCCCAGGTATGCTGCCTCTGCTCACAGGGGGTCTCCAGTACCCAGTCCATGTGCAAACTGTAGGGAAGAGAGGTGGAAACAACACCCTTTTTTAGTACACGAAAAATGGCTTATTATTCACTGTAATGCGATTTTAGCCTATGATACCCCCTGTAAATGAGTACTAAGTGATATATGAAGACTATTACAATAAAAATAATAGTTTTAGGTATATTCCTGGAACATTATAACTTACCCCAGCCCCACATGCAGTTGCCAGGGGTCACCACCACACAGTCGACGCGCAAACTGTAGGGAAGAGAGGCAGGAAAAAAGGCTTTTTTAGTACACAGCCTTTTTTACAACAAAGCCTTTTAGTACACAGAAATGACTACATCACAACAAAATAATGGTTTCAGGTATATTCCTTGACACTTACCTCAGCCTCACACGCAGTCGCAGCAGTAGGGGTAGTAGTGGCTCGGGCAGACAGGTAGGCGACATCCGTGACACCTGAAGCGGGTCTTCTTGTCAGCCTTCGACTGACACTTGGAGCAGCGGACCATGGGCTCCCTCATTTCTGCTGCTGATGGCCCTGCAACATCACCCATGACAGAGGGGTTGAGCAAGCACACTTTGCTGATGACTTGCCTGACTTGCCTGTGCTGAGTAGGGGCGTTCAGGCGGTTCTCAGCTGAGGGCTTGATCAGCTGTAAGGCTAACTCCCGCATGTATGTTCTCCTTTTCAGCTGGATGCCTCCTACCCTGCCAGCGTTGTCCTTGTGGATAAGCCAGGAATTTATAACAGCTGCATTTATAATGCCAAAGAAGAGACACAGCGGCCACCTTTTCGTTTTCCTGCTGCAGCTGTATGTGGCACACATTTGGTCGAACATGTCGACTCCTCCTTTTGTCTCATTATAAAACTGTGTGTTTGCATCATCAAATCGTAGGCAGGTCAACAGGAATGTAAATCTAACCTCCGACATAGCTGCCCTGTAGAATGGAGCCCCTGAAACAGGGCACCACAATTCCTTTGTGGACAGGTGGTTGTCACGCCTGTACCCACTAAACACCAACACACCTAGCAGGGCACGTATTTCTGCTGCTGTTGTCCTCTGCACAGTGGATGTTTTCTTCTTGTACTTGATGGCTACATCATCAATCTTCTGATTGGTCCACTCCACTATTTCATTTATGATATCATCAGACAAAAATAGCTTGAAGCACTGCTCTGGGGTGGTGGCCTGAGCAGCTGCTTGGGTGGGACTGGGCGTGAATGGTGGAATAATGTTCCTTGCTGCTGTTCGTGTTGCTGCGGAGACCTGCGGCCTTGTGTGCCACACAAAGCCTGATTTACTTTTCACTGTTGTCGTGGGAAAAGTAACAAGCAGGTCCTCATCCTCATCACGGCGTCATCGTCGTCCCCGGCGAGCAGGAGGAGGAGCAGAAGCAGGAGGACGTGCAGCAGCAGGGTTATCAGGGTCATCTGAGTAAACAGAAAGGCCAGCAGCAGGGTAGGAAGAAGGGCAACCAGCAGGAGGGTAAGCAGAAGGGCCAGCAGCAGGGTTAGCAGAAGGGCCAGCAGCAGGGGTGGCAGGGTCAGCAGCAGGGGTAGCAGGCGAGGCGGTAGGAGGGGGATGCCTAGTCCTACCAGTCTGACCACGCGCTCCCTTTCTCTGCCTGCGACGGGGTGCTTGGTCTGTGTCAGTCACTAGTTTCTATGCCACTACTCATATCCTCTGGGTTAGCCACAAAGTCAACATCATTATCACTATCATAAAGCTCTTCATGTTCTAACACATCACTTTCTTCATCACTATTGAGTCCAAAAAGAATAGCATCCACTTCCTCCTCAGTTGGATTTTTATGGTAATGGGAAGCCATTATGGTCAGGATAACTCACTAATGGTATAATAGTTTATCTGAAATACTATTCACAGCCTGAAATGGAAAATAAATAATTAGTACACTCGCACTTTGTACACTAACACTGAACTCAGGTATAATATACCCGATTTTTTCTTTTACTATTATCACTGAACTCGGGTATACCGTACCCGATCACATGATTATAGAAAATTCCAGGGTGCGGAGCGGAGCGACATGACCTACCTCTGTCAGGGCTCGGGACAGACTGAAGCTACTAAGGATACCAGCTGCCTGCCTCCACGGGAACACCACGTAATGCGCGTGACGTCATGGCGTTCGGGTATATTATACCCATGTTCAGTGTTCTAGGGTTAAGGGCATCATCGACATCGGGATCCTTTCCTTTGCGTTTCCTTTTCTTGGAAGTCTCTGGCTGACCTTCACACAGAGCCCAGTGTTGGCGCAACTCTTCTTGCTGCTTCAGCAATCTGCCAATTGTAGATTTGGGCACTCCAGTTATCTCTGCCAGCTGCCATTGACTTGTGTTAGGGGGATGGGACTTCACTTTGTCCAGCAAAGCAATTTTTTTCAGCGAGCAAGTGATCTTGATGGCGTGACATCTCGAACAGCACTAAACAAACTGACTGCAGTGAGCAACCAACACCACTTTGGGTGCGATTGGCTGATGGATCTGACGTCACAATACTTACTGGATGCCACAATCTGGACCAATTAAGTGGCGCATGTGCCCCAATTAAAAAGACAAAATACAACTAATTTTTGCAATTTGTTTTCATTCTCAGAATATTGGCCCAATTAACCGGCTGCCCAAGTTAACCAGCTGCGCCAAGTTAACCAGAATGCACTGTATATTTTATATATATATTTTTTTTTTAATTAATTTATTGGGGTTGTTTAACCTCCTTCACAACATCTAAGGTCATATGACGGAGGGGATATATATATATATATATATATATATATATATATATATATATATATATATATATATATATTAGGGTGCATCAAAATCACCAATGACATAGTTTCACTTTGTCCCTAAGTTAGAAATGTTCCAATGGTTAAGAAAACCTACTATGTGAATTATTTTTGGATTTGAATGCCATTTATGGGGTCCACACAGACTTCCTATATGCACACCAACCCCACAGTCATTCTGTGATTTGAGATCCAAATAGTAGAAGTTTAAAAATTTTGTTCACTACAAAAATCAGCCTAAGAACATGTAAGTGATATTTCTAAAGGTCATATATACTTCTAAAAAGTGATAGAAACTTCTATAAAGTGATAGAAACTTCTATAAAGTGATAGAAACTTCTATAAAGTGATAGATACCTCTAGAAAGTGATAGAAACCTCTAGAAAGTGCTAGGAAGTGGTGGAAAGTTATAGAATATTCTAAAAGGAACTGCAATATATAATCTGATATGCAAGTATTTATGATAAATATGATTTTTGTGTGTTTATGTTAAATGTTTATGTTAATGAATTTTGTGTTCTCTCTTTACAGAATTTTTTTGTGTTCTCTTTATACCTGTCGTGCATTATGGCCAGTTCAGATAGCACAAATGATAAATATGCTGTTAAAACTCGTCAAACTGCTGCCATTTATGGTCTTGGTGCTGGAATCAGCGATGCAGATGCAGAGATAACAGGATCTAGGCTGCCAACATGTGAGCAAGTGTTGCGATGCTACATGTTTCATCAGCAAGAAGGTCTACCGTTTAACCGTACAAAATGGAACAATGCTAAATTTGTCTTGCAAAAAATTATTCCATTTTATCAGAAAGGCAACATTGCCATGATTACTGAGAGGAAAGCTGTTGAAAAAATTATAGCACTATCTGCAAAAAATGCAAAACTTAGGGAACTTCCAGTGGATCGGTGTTCTTCGCTTGGTGCAGTTGCGAAGCTTAAGGGGATCGAAAAGGAGTTACAAGAAACATTTCAGTTGTGGCCAAGGAATGCTGAGCAACTCATAAAAGATCCTGAAGATCTGGAGTTCTTGCGGTCAATGAAATCAGACAGAGTCGCATCATTTGGAAGCCATGACAAGAAGCTCGCATCAAAAGTCCAAAGAAAGCAGGAAAAGGAAATGATGCAAGCAGAACGACAGCTTAAAGCTCATAAAGAAGCCCAAGCATCTACAAGCAAAGTTCAGATTGAGAACAGTGAGGAAAGCAACAGTGATGTTGAGGATGAAGAGGGTGATATAGAGGATTACAAACCAAAAACACGAAAATCTCGCCAAGCAACTCGCTCAGGAACAACTGCTTTTATAAGTCATGACATACTCAAATACCATAGGATGGTTTCCCTGTCTACAAGCATGAAGATCACACCGGCCAACATGCAGCATTTACCAAAGCCATCATTGAGGAATCAGGAGGTGACACAAAAAAAGTTTCACATATATTCTACTGCCGACAGAGCAAGACGTAAGGTTGGTGAAGAGCTTGCATCATTGGTCAGAGAGTCCTGGGTTCCACCACAGTTCCTGTCTCTTCACTGGGATTTTAAACTGATGTCAACTCTGTCATACCAAACTAAAGCTGAAGAGAGGCTCACCATAGCAGTTGGCAATTCGTATGACATCAAACTTCTTGTGTGCCTTCCTACAAGCCAAATACAGATCAGCCAGCTGGTCAAATCATTGCTAATCTCACTATGGAGCTTCTCCGATCATGGAATTGTGTTGACTCGGTAGTGAACATGACTTTTGACACAACAGCTAGTAACACTGGTCATGTGAGTGCTGTGCTGCATGTGTTAGTCTGCAACAGGACATAGGTCGAGCTTTACTGTGGTCAGCTTGTCGGCATCACATTGGCGAGGTAATCCTTACACAAGTCTTCAATGATCTGAAAATAGAACCACCATTGTCAGTAGAAGTTACCATATTCTGTCGGTTCCAAAAGCATTTTGACACAGTTCCGCACAACAATAATCAGTCACTTAATTTTTTGGATGGTACCTCTTATTCAGATGGCATACAAACCATAATCCATGACTATAGGGCCAGAGCAATTTCATGCGCGCAGTCTGTTGTGAAGCATCAACGTGATGACTACAAAGAATTTTCTGATCTTTGTTTGCTCTACTTGGATGGGACAAGTAGAGAGTTTTCATTTCGACGTCCTGGTGCTGTACACAAGGCTAGGTGGATGGCCAAGCTTCTCTACTCCATTAAGATGGTGCTGCTGGAGGAGCAGATCAGTTCTCTTCCCTCTGGAACCATTACCACAGAAGCACAATGACCCAAACTGCGTGTTTGTGAACTTTGTTTGCTTGCTGTACAGCTGGTGGTGGATCACCTGTTCAAGCGCGGTACCTGACTGACCTCTTGCGCTCTTTAATGATGCAGTCCCTGAAGCTGAACGCTGCTATCTGGCTGAGAGATTTATAGCAGTAAAGCCAGCACAAGATCAGGCATCTTTACCACAACATCGATTTGGCACAGGATTTGGGGAACCCAAATTTCCAAACTCCATTTCCAGCACAACAAAGCTTGGTGACTTAATCAACGAAGATTCATGGTACATTTTCTCTGTTCTGGAACTTGACAGTTCTTTCCTGACTCATAATATCGAAAATTGGCCAGAATTAGCTTCCTTTCAAATGTCCAGAGAACACATCTCGGCAGTTAACGTCATAAATGATTGTGCTGAGTGTGGGGTGAAGCTAAGTTCTGATTTTCTCATGGCTGCCAGATCACAACAACATTACCAAAATGTCCTACAAGTTGTTGAATCCGACAGAAAGAAGCTTCCTAATCTTCGAAAGAGGAAAACTAGAGCCTAAACTAATTGTTCATGTTCATTTACAGTTCTTGAACATTTTTTATTAACGTAGTGTTCTTTTGACTTTAACTTGCTTGTATCACCAATAATGTAATGTATAAACCAGAATGTAATGTAGAAATCAATGTAATGTATCCCTGTTTTGATTATTTAACACATTTTTATTGGTTCATACTTTTGCAAACACGGAAACGGGGATATAAAATGTTTAATTTTTGGTCAATTTAACTCCAATACTAAATATTGCATCAATGATGTGGACCCCCTAGATGACCACATAAATCTTTGAAATTTGGCCATATGTGCTATTTCAGGCATTGGAACAGAGTAATCATAGGGACAGATTGAAATAAAACATTTTGAAAAATCATGGGAAATTTGATGCACCCTAATATATATATATATATATGATGAATAAAACCACGAAGGGAAAAGAAACACATATATATATGCCTAAATCCCCAAGTTATGAAAACAATAAGCTACTTCTTTTTTCAAATTGGGTTGAACTTTGTATATAAGTCAGATTTTCTTGTACAACCTATTTTTTTTTAGGTCAGGTTAAGCTAACTCAGATTAACCTAATCTAAAACAAATCAGATGGTGTGTAAAGCCTGAGGAAGCATAAAGGAGGACTTATGTGACTTTTTTTCATTAAAATCCTGATGTGAGTGAAATTCAAAAAAATAATCATTGTATGCAGTAAAAAAATGCTTTCGCTAAACTTTCTTATGGAACTCCCTTCCTCTCCTCTACTTTAACACGAGTGAAAGTGATTAAAAATGTGAAAATATGAAATATATAACCTGTTCAACCTACTGGATAAAAAATGGTCACAGATGAAAATTTACACAAATGTTCAACCAACTTGGGCATTTATGACATAAATAAATAAATAAATGTTACACACACAGACCATGCATGGAACAAGAAACTCTTCCGGGAAAATTAAATCCACTATAGTTCAAATAAGTACCCTAATGGTAAATGACAAATACTATAGTTTTTCTTTTTCATGATGAAACTATAGTATTTGTCACTTATCATTACTTATTTGGACTATAGTGAATTTAATTTTCCCAGAACTCCTTGTTCCACACACAATCTGAGTGTAACAAAAGTTTTTCAGGGGACCATTCATTCATATATATATATATATATATATATATATATATATATATATATATATATATATTTATTAAGAGCTCAGTACGAATCATCTTTCGGTATCCCAAAAATGGACAAATTGATATGCGATAGGAACGCGTTCTTTGAAGAAGAAACACAAGGGGAAAGTATAATGGATTTTGACTTTACGCCGGATATTACACAAGCCATAGGGAAACTAAAAGCACACCCAGCAGCAGGACCAGATAAATGGAATGCCACACTGATCAAAAACTGCAAGAGTGCAATCGCTGAGCCCCTATACAAGATATGGAGACGATCACTAGACACGGGAGAAATACCGGGCATCCTGAAGAGCGTGAACATAGTCCCAATATATAAAGGAGGAGATCGATCTGAGGCCAAAAACTATAGGCCAGTATCGCTTACATCTTATCTCACTAAAATATTTGAAAGAATAGTTAGACAGAAAATCTATGACTTTTTGGAAACTCAAAAAAAATTCAATGATAACCAACACGGGTTTCGATCAGGCAGATCATGTTTATCACAACTAATGGAACACTACAACAACATTATTGATTCACTTGAAAGTAATGAAAACTATGATGTACTATACACAGACTTTGCTAAAGCGTTCGACAAGTGTGACCACGGAATCATAATACATAAACTGAAATATATGGGAATAACAGGAAAAGTAGGGAAATGGATATATAATTTCCTTAGTGAGCAGCAGCAAGTCATTACAGTACAAGGAGTATCTTCATCAGAATCAGAGGTCCTCAGCTCAGACCACAAGGAACAGTACCGTATTAGCTCCACTACTCTTCATAATCATGCTAACTGACATAGATGAGGACATTACCAGAGACAGCACAGTAACATCCTTTGTGGATGACACAAAGATCAGTAGAAAAATAAGAAACCCAGAAGACATAGGATCTCTACAAACTGACATAAACAGAATCTACAAGTGGACGGAAGACAACAATATGAAGTTTAACACTGAGAAATTTCAGCTATTACAGTACGGAAAAAGAGAAGACCTAAAATCCATGGAATATTATACCCCAAATGGACAGGAAATTCAGAGAAATTCCAGAGCAAAAGATTTAGGGGTTGTAATGACAGATGATGAGAAATTTGAAACACAAAATAAGAGAGTAGTAAACAGAGCAAAGAGAATAACAGGTCAGATACTGAGAACCTTTAAATGAAGGGATAGGAATGTAATGATTCCTCTACTGAAAACCCTGATAATACCCAAATTGGAATACTGCTCAGTCCTAACATCCCCATATAAAAAAGAAGACATTAGACAGCTGGAGGGGATCCAAAGAAGCTTCACAGCCAAGATCAATGGGTGCAAAGAACTAAATTACTGGGAAAGGTTACGAGAACTAGACCTATATTCACTGGAAAGGAGGAGAGAGAGATACACCATTATTTACACTTGGAAAATAATGGAGAAACTAGTCCCTAATCTTACTCTGAATCCTATAACTCCCCAAACAATGGTGGAAAATAGAAGCAGTAGAATGTGTCATATTCCCAAATTGAAGGCGAGACAGGGAACATTCTTAACCCTGAAAGAAAACAGTTTTGTAGTGAGAGGACCAAAACTGTTTAATCAGTTGCCCAAAGACCTAAGGAACACGAAGGGAGTTGCAGTGGAAATCTTCAAAAGAAGACTAGATGCCTGGCTCAGAACAATCCCCGATGAGTGGGGCATACCTGGCTATGTGAGGTGGAGAGCGCAAGAATCCAACTCATTACTTCACCAGGCCAACTCGAGAGGAGGGGCAATGAGCTTGACCTTCACGAAATGAGAAATCATCACGCAAAACCTTTGTAAGGTTTAAGGTAAGGTAAGGTTATATATATATATATTAGTCGACCCTCGACTTACGTCATCACCATCTTACATAATTTCGAGTTATGAGAAGCCCCCCATTGACTAATTGATTCGTCTTATGTAATTATTTCGTGTTGTGTAATCGCAAACGCAGTGCATGACCACTCACTAGCAGGACACCGGGTATTTCACATTATTTCATTGTTATTTTTACTGTGCATTATATAAAGTGATACTGTATGAAGTGATTAATAATTTGGCAAATTAATAAGTCTAAAATTAATTTATTATTAATTTTTAATATGTATTTTCTTTCACAGATGGTGTTTCTTAATAATAATTATTAATTACCATTATAATTCTGTTTATATACACTGTTTTTATCAAAAAATTTAATTTTATTATTATTTTCAATACGTTTTTAGGGTCCTGGAATGGATTACCCGATTTACATGTATTTTGGGGTTCGACTTACATCATTTTTGAGTTAAGTAACTCATCTCGGAATGGATTAATTACCTAAGTCGAGGGTCGACTGTGTGTGTGTGTGTGTGTGTGTGTGTGTGTGTGTGTGTGTACCTTACCTTATGTTGTTTCGTGTGTTGGTCTCTCTTCACACGGAGGTCAAGCTGGTGGCCCCGCCTCTAGGTCTGGCCTGGTGGAGGAGCGAGTTACTTTCTTGCGCTCTCCACCGTACATAGCCAGGCACGCCCGGCTAATCTGGTACTGTCCTGAGCCAGGCATCTGGTCTTTTCTTGAAGACTTCAACTTTGACCCCCGTTATGTTTCTGAGGTCCTTAGGAAGCTGGTTGAAAAGTCTTGGCCCCCTGACAACCAAGCTATTTTCCTTCAGGGTTGAGGAGGTCCCTTGTCGTGCTTTTAATTTGGGAACACTACACATTCTGCCTTTCCTATTTTCCAGTGTTGTTTGAATGGTAATTGGGTTTAGTTTTAGGTTTGGTACCAGTTTTTCGATCACTTTCCATATGTAGATTATGATGTACCTCTCTTCTTCTTCTTTCCAGTGAGTACAGATTTAGTTTACGTAGTCTTTCCCAGTAGTTGAGTTCTTTGCAGCCATCAATCTTGGCTGTGAAATGCCTTTGCGTTTCTTCTAGTTTATTAGTTTCTTCCTTTTTATATGGGGATGTCAAAACTGAGCAGTATTCAAGTTTTGGTATAATCAGTATTTTTAGCAGGGGAATCATTACTGTCCTGTCCCTTCTCTTGAACGTTCTTAGAACCTGTCCAGCGACTCTTTTTGCTTTATTTATCGCTATCTGATTTTGTGTTTCGAATTTCACATCAGCTGTCATTATTATCCCGAGATCAATCGCTTTCATGCTTCTCTGAATTTCCTGTCTATCTGGAGCATAATATGCAGTCTGTTTAAGTTCTTCTTTTCTACCATATCTCAAGAGTTGAAATTTCTCGGCGTTCAATGACATGTTGTTGTCTTCTGACCATTTGTATATTTTGTTCGTGTCCCTCTGCAAGGCCTCCACGTCATGTACATCGCTGATTTTTCTGCTGATCTTTGTATCGTCTGCAAAGGATGTCACTATACTATTGCTGTTTACTCTCCGCTGTCTATGTCTGTTAGCATGATAATGAACAGGAGTGGGGCCAGTACTGTCCCTTGTGGTACTGAGCTGCGTACTTCCGATTCTGATGATGATATACCTTGAATTTTGACGACCTGCAGACGATCACTAAGGAAGTTGTAGATCCATTTTCCCACTTTGCCTGTTATTCCCATGTCTTTAATTTTATGTCCTATTATACCATGGTCACATTTATTGAAAGCTTTAGCAAAATCTGTGTATATAACATCGTAGTTGTCATTGCCTTCCAATGCATCTAGGATATTGTTGTAGTGCTCTATTAGTTGTGATAGGCATGATCTACCTGAACGGAACCCATGCTGATTTTCGTTGAATCTTTCCCATGTCTCCAGGAAATCATAAATTTTCTCTCTAACTATTCTTTCAAATACTTTGGTGAGGTGGGACGTCAATGACACTGGTCTATAGTTCTTTGCTGAGATCTGCCCCTCCTTTATATATAGGGACAATGTTTGCTCTTTTCAAGATGCTCGGTATTTCCCCAGTTTTCTAGGGATCTTCTCCATATCCAGTATAAAGGTGTAGCTATTTCATTTTTACAGTTTTTAATCAATAATGCGTTCCAATTGTCCGGACCTGCAGCTGAATGTAGTTTCATTTGTTCTATAGCTCTCGCTACATCTTCTGGTGTAAACTCAAAGTCTGTTATATACTCTCCTTGCAATTCCTCTTCAAAGAATGCATTTATGTCAGGTATCGCTTTGTCACTTTTTGGGGTACTGAAAACTGATTCATATTGAGCTCTCAATGTATCAGATATTTCTTTTGGATCGTCGGTTAGTTCATTATTTCCCGTCCTTAAGGGCCCAATAGTGGCGCGCGTTTTTGTTTTCCTTTTTGCATAGCTATAGAAGTATTTTGGATTTTCCTTTATTGCTTCTACCGCCTTTTCCTCTTCCCTCTCTGTATGGTCCTTAATCAGGGCTTGTATTTCCCTATCGATACCCTCCAGTTTTTCTTTTATTATTTTCCTGCCATTATCTCCGCAGTTTCCTAACTTCGCCTCCACTCTCTTTCTTTTGCGGAATAGTCTTGTCTTTTGCCTTTCTAGCCAGCTCCTCTTTCCTTTTGGCTGTGATTTCGGAGCATATTTTTTCTAAAATTCTCAGCGTTTTTTCCTCCAAAGTTGTTAGCATTTCTTCCGTTGTTTTATTCTCAAAAATTGTTCTCCATTCTATTTGGGCCATGTGCGATCTGATTGCTTCCCATTTTATAGTCTTCGAGTTTAAGTTAAAGGCCCCAAATTTACTTCTTTCCACAATATGTGTATTGTCTTCTAATGCTGCCATCATATTTGTTGATATCTCGATTAAGTTGTGGTCTGAGATAATGGTTGGGGTTATTTTTATATCAGCAATCAAGTTCGTGTTATTTGTGAATACCAGATCCAGGCAGTTATTTTTTCTGGTATTTTCTGTTATCTCCTGTGTCAGCATAAACTCGTTTGTGAGAGCCATCAACATTTTTGCTTGTTCCTGATCTTCTCTTGTGCCCCCCTTGTCCTGGTGAATATATATATTCCTATTCACCTTTTTGTATTTTATAAATGGGAAGTTAAAGTCTCCGCAGATCATTATATTGGGGGATGGAGGGTTTATGGCCTTTATTAGCTTTCTAATGTCATCAATGGCCTCCGAGAATTTTTCGGTTGGGGTGCTTGGAGGTCTATAGATGACTATTACTATCAAGTTTAGTTTTTCTATTTTCACTGCTAGGAGTTCCACATAGCTGTTTGATTTACTTATATATATATAAGTACTTAACATATATATATATATATATATATATATATATATATATATATATATACATTCAACTGCAAAGAACACGCAGTATAAATAACGTAAAGAACGACGCTTGTATAGGAGATATTCCGCGCAAGACGAGAGAGAGAAAACGGAACAAATGAAAAAATGAAGTAACCACCTGGGAATCGAACCCGGGATCTTCCGATTGCCGGTCAGACGCGATACCATTACACCATGGACTTCACTCTTCCAAATGCCGTAATTCTTCTACATACTCGCAGAAACCAATGCCCCAAGGGGGCACCTCCCGCATGCCGTAACATTATATATATATATATCCAAATGTTTTGGCTCCTCTTGTGAGGTGAGACAAGGCTCCTTGCTCTCCCCTATGTTGTTTAATGTGTATACTGATGGATTAATTGAGTCACTTCATGAGGCAACAGTGGGATGTTGTATAGATAACACGAGGATAAATAACTTAGTTTATGCCAATGATATGGTGTTAAGTTCCTCTGTTAAAAGTCTGGATCAGCTACTATAAGTCTGTGAAGTGAATTTGCAGAAACATGATATTCTGTTTAATGTTACAAAAACTATGGTTATGCAATTTCATCCTAAAAGCTGTAAGCAGCCAGCTGATATTAGGTTTAAAATGAAAGGTGAAGTCATTGTGGAAGTAAAAGTTTAAGTATAGTCATCCCTCCGTATTCGCATGACCAACATATGCGAGACTGCCTATTCGTGAGAGAATAATAGTAACCATTAAATCAGCATCTGCGAGGGAAAGACCACCTATTCAGAATTCAAATTAGCCGCCATCTGGCCAATGCGCAAAAGTGTACAAAATGCGGGTCCATCCTCACGCAGCTGCTTCTTCCCACGTGCGAGCGAGAGCCGAGAGTGAGTCAGTCACTGAGTTGCCTTCGTTAGTGACGCATTGTCTGCGCTGAACTTTGTGTTTACTTTCATGATTTTGACGGTATTTTGGCTTATTTTTTTATTAACTATGGGTTCCAAACGCAGTGTTAGTGGTATTGAAAGTACCCCTACGAGATAGAAGGCTGGGATTTATCACTGTCAGTAGTGGTAGAAAATGATTAACATTTTTTTTGTTGTTTCTTTTAATTCTACTTAGTATTAATCTATATAATTATTAACATAATTGGTGTTTTTTCGGCATTTATGGCTAAATTAGGGGGTCAAAAAGGGATTTTCAGGGGAGCTGGGAACTTAACCCTATTTTTCCATAAGTTTATATGTTCAACATCTGCGAGATCAACACTCACAACGATTTTTAAGAACCTAACCCTCGCGAATACTGAGGAATGACTATATTTGGGTCAAACTATTACAAGCTCCTTGAGTGATGAATCAGATATAAGAAAACAATCTCGAAGCTTTTGTGCTAAAGCAAATATGACTATAAGGAACTTTCAGTTCTATAAAAGTGCAGCTAACGACACTCTCTTTCATACTTTATGCAGTAATATTTACAGACAGCAACTCTGGGTGAACTATAAAAAAGGTTCTGGCAGAACCCTAAATTTGCTGTATGACAGGTCTTTTAGACTTACATAAATTACCCTCAAGATGCTCAGCTTCGCAAATGTTTGCTACCCGCAATGTTCCAAGCTTCCCGGAGGTAACAAGACGTGCTCAATACAGTCTGATGCAAAGAATTAAAAAATCAACCAACCCAATTAACCAAGCTATCCACTCTAGGTATGAATCGGCAGTTAAGCAACTAATATATATATATATATATATTATATATATATATATATATATATATATATATATATATATATATATATGAAAATTATTTCACGAAAGCAACACGTGAAAAATATTTATGATGAATAAAACCACGAAAGAAAGGAAAAACAGAATGGTGCTCAAGCGCTTTCATCTAATGACATCCTCAGGAACACTGAAGTAAATAGAGTTCAAGACTATATACAGGTTACAAAAGAAAAAAAAAGAAAAATTATTTATATATATATATTATATATATATATATATATATATATAATAAATATAGAAATAAAAATTGTGGGAGGAGCATACAAAATTGTAAGGAAAACTACCAATTTTGGCACTTTGCCCAAATTCAACACAAGATCAAATTTTATAGTTAATGCCTGAATGATATATAGGTCCCAAAAAATATATATATAAAAAAAATTGAAAAATAAAAATTGTAAGAGGAGCATACATAGTTATAAGGGAAAACTACCCACGTTTTAGCACTCTGCCCTTCTTGTCTAAAACCTTTCTGAACAAATTCAACACAAGATCAAATGGATAAGGCCTGAATGATATATATATAGGTCACAAAAAATAAAAAATAAAAATATAAAACTAAATTGAAAAATAAAAATCGTGAGAGAAGCAAACAAATTTATAAGGAAACACTACCAAAGTTTTAGCACTCTACCATTCTTGTCTAAATCCATTCTGAACAAATTCAAAACAATGGGATCGAGTTGAAAAAGACATTTGCTCATGTTAAAGTTATTTGTAAGTTGGATAATAGCAGACTCAAGAATATTTCTATTAACAATGTTGCTAGAGTGAAACAAAACTGAAGCATTATTCCAATCAATACAGTGGGATAACTCTGACAAATGGACAAAAAGGGCACTGAATGACTGTCCCATTCTAATGGAATATTGATGCTGTTTTACACACGTGTGCAAATCCTTTCCCATCTCACCAATGTAAAAGGAATCACATTGTTTACAACCAATTTTATAGATAATGCCTGTATTATTGGTAGGGCTATTTTTTACTATGATATTTTTCACAATATTGTTATATGAAAATACTACATTAATATCCAAAAGTTTAAGTACATTAGCAATGCCTAAAAAGCCTGGGAAAAATGGAAGTACTAAAATATTCTGACAATGTGCGAGTGTTATTATTCACACGATAGAAGGTTCGTTTTGCCTTGTTAAGACAAGATTCCATAAATGCAGGTGGGTAGCACAGATCACTTCCAATACCATTGATTTTTTTCCAATTCGGCATTGATGTATTCCAGACTGGCGATTTGTCAGAGTTATCCCACTGTATTGATTGGAATAATGCTTCAGTTTTGTTTCACTCTAGCAACAGTGTTAATAGAAATATTCTTGAGTCTGCTATTATCCAACTTACAAATAACTTTAACATGAGCAAAGGTCTTTTTCAACTCAATCCTGTTATTTTGAATTCATTCAGAACAGATTTAGACAAGAAGGGTAGAGTGCTAAAACGTGGGTAGTTTTCCCTTATAACTATGTATGCTCCTCTTACAATTTTTATTTTTCAATTTATTTATATATATATATATATATATTTTTTTATATTTTTTGTGACCTATATATCATTCAGGCATTAACTATAAAATCTGATCTTGTGTTGAATTCGGGCAAAGTGCTAAAATTGGTAGGTTTCCTTACAATTTCGTATTCTCCTCCCACAATTTTTATTTCTATATTTATTGTATATACTGGTATACTGTATATACAGGGTGTCCCGTAAGTCTGGACCCATAGGGATTTATAATATATTTTTTTATTATGTTGCAGGTAAACCATGTCACTGACTAGAGAGGAGAGAGTTCAAGTTATTTTGCTGGTCGGGACCCGCAGTCACCGGGAAGTGGCCGAAGAATTCAACAATATGCATCCAGACCGCGCACCAATCACACACAGATGTGTTGGCAAGTTGATAGCCAAATTTAAGGAAACTGGATCCGTAGCTGACAAGCCTCGCAGAGGACCTTCAAGGACTGTTATGGAAGATGAAACCAGTACCAATGTGTTGGCTAGCTTCGCTGTCAGTCCCAAGAAGTCACTTCGACGCATGTCCAGCAAAACTGGGACTATTTTGTAATTTTATTAATTTTGCCCTATGGGTCCAGACTTACGGGACACCCTGTATATTTTTCTTTTGTAACCTGTATATAGTCTTGAACTCTTTATTTACTTCAGTGTTCCTGAGGATGTCATTAGACAAAAGCGCTTGAGCACCATTCTGTGTTTCCTTTCCTTTGTGGTTTTATTCATCATATATATATACCTCATTAACTTCATTGCTGTTCCATGCATTGGTCTCTCTTCACACAAAGATCAAGCTGGTGGCCCCGCCTCTAGGTCTGGCTTGGTGGAGGAGTTGCTTTCTTGAGCTCTCCACCGTACACATAGCCAGGTACACCTGGTTCATCTGGTACCATCCTGAACCAGCCAAGCATCTAGTCTTCTCTTGAAGACTTCAACTTTGACCCCTGTAACATTTCTGAGGTCCTTTGGAAGCTGGTTAAAAAGTCTTGGCCCCCTAACAACCAAGCTATTTTTCTTCAGTATTGAGAAGGTCCCTTGTCAGGCCTTTAATTTGGGAACACTACACATCCTGCCTTTCCTATTTTCCAGTGTTGTTTGAATGGTAATTGGGTTTAGTTTGAGGTTTGGTACCAGTTTCTCAATCATTTTTCATATGTAGATTATGGTGTACCTCTCTTCTTCTTCTTTCCAAGGAGTACAGATTTAGTTTACGCTTTCCCAGTAGTTGAGCTCTTTGCAGCCATCAATATTGGCTGTGAAATGTCTCTGCATTTCTTCGTTTATTCCTTTTTATATGGGGATGTCAAAACTGAGCAGTATTCAAGTTTTGGTATAATCAGTGTTTTTAGCAGGGGAATCATTACTGTCCTGTCCCTTCTTTTGGACATTCTTAGTACCTGTCCCATGATTCTTTTTGCTTTATTTATTGCTATCTGATTTTGTGTTTCAAATTTCACATCATCAGTCATTATTATACCCAAATCAATCACTTTCGTGCTTCTCTGAATTTCCTGTCTATCTGAAGCATAATATGCAGCCTGTTTAAGTTCTTTTTTTCCACCATATCTCAAGAGCTGAAATTTAACAGTGGGGTCATTCTCTGTCAGATCAACCAAAAAAAATTGAAATTAACACCCTCATCTCTCATATTTTGCTGAAATTTGGTTTATAGGGAGTTTGTGAGCCCTGAATCCATTTCTGAAATTATAAGGTCAATCCGACCAACGGTTCAAGAGATATGATCTCGGGCAATTTGAGGTCACTCGCGAGGTTACTAACATTTGGCGAGCCATAACTTGGGTAATAATTGTCATAATTATATAAAAGTATATATATTTAGAATCAGAAAATGACAAGGAATCCAAATATGCAAGTTTTAGAACTCTAGGTTGAAAAATAAAAAAGTTACACTGTAACCAAAATTTGAGGTCACGATTTGACCTCTGGGGTATCAAATGAGAATTTTTTTTTAAATGTAAAAAATGAAGGCATAGGCATTGGCTATTAGAATCAGCAAAAAAAAGTTTGTTTATGTTAGTATTTTTCATGTAACTAACATATAAGTGAACACCATATTCATAAGTTGTGCGTCAATTCTACCTATTTTTTCACACTTAAGCTCATAATTTGACCTATAGAAATTAAAATTACATTTTTTATAGATATAAAAAACAAAGTCAGAGTTCTTGACTAATAGAAACAATCATAAAAAGTTTGTTTATGTTGGTACTTTTCATGTAACTAACTTATAAGTGAACACCATATTTATAAATTGCTTGTCATTTCAAGGAATTTTTATATCTTAGCTATCAATTTGACCTCAAGCTCCAAGAATTTAATAAAAATTGTATTTCACTGCTAATCTACACTGGCAATAATAGTTATAATAGTGAAAGGGGAAGACTAAGCTCACATGTAGCCTAAACAAACCTGTTGAAACATGTTGCTACTTGTCTAAGTGCAGAATCAACACAGATAGTTGCAAAATTCCTTGTCTACAGGTTAGTACAGTTCCAGCCAGCACTGTGGGTGGCTGGTGGGTATGGTGTTTTAATGAGCCTCAGAGACTATCAAGGCCTAAAATATTAAGTGTGTATAGCTATATATTTTCTAAAAAATATATATTGCCTAATTGTAAATCCTATATCTTTACAGATCAAATACAATGGTTCGGCACTTGAAATACTGCCAGGACCCTATTCAAAAACACAAGAAACGCATAACAATCAATCTTAGAAAAGTGACTGATGTACTTGTTGAAAAATGTGCTGGAAGAGTGAAAAAAGACTCATTGTTGTGTGTGAACTGCTGGACACTGATAATGAAAAACCCCACTATACTTAGTACCACTGAAACAATGAGTCTGAGCAGGATTCAATGAATCATCTACTATCAGTGGCTTGAGTAACATCTCTTCAATTCAAGATCTGGACAATGACAGTGATTGCTTGATAAAGGAAAATCCTTCAACTTCAGTTGAACCAGTTAAAAAAAGTAAGTAATAAATTAATATAATAACTTATACTTTACTACAAGGTCTGTTTGATCTACTATATAGCCAATTATATAGCATTTAAGGTACTATAATTAATATTTAATTACTAATATTCAGGTGTGTGAAACCTTTTTTTCTGTTCTTTTCAGAAGGGCTGTCATTAAGCCAGAAAAAGCGCAAGGCTCGTGGTAAGCTATCATCTGCTCAGAAACACCTGAAGGAGAGGCTAGAACTCAGCTATGGTGTTCAAATTACCGAGGAGGTAAGTGATACTTCAAAACCTGAAACTAAATCTGAAAAACATCTAGACAAATTAATGAATGAATTGAAACAGTCATTCCTGGAGAGCAAATGTCACCATCACAAACTACAAATATTGACACTCTCACCATACACAATTGAAAAAACAGCTAGTTTCTTTCAAACTACAACATACATGGTGAAAAGAAGCCGTTCACTTAAATCAGAACATGGAATCCTTCCGAAGATTCCACTAATGAGCAAAGGAAAAGTGATATCTGAAGAACACAAAGATATAGTTAGAAGATTCTATGAGTCAGAAGAGGTTAGTCGTATGTGTCCTGGCCAAAAGGATTGCGTGAAAGTTATCAGTGCTGAAGGTGCAATGAAGGTGCAAAAACGATTGGTCCTCGGGAATTTGAGAGAGATGTTTGAACTATATAAAAATGATGAAAAGAATCCCAAAATAGGATTTTCCACATTTGCAAAATTACGGCCATCATATTGTGTGCTTGCCGGTAGTGTGGGACTCATTCTGTCTGTCTGCACATACCATCAAAATCCAAAATTGCAGCTGGCTGCATTGGGAGAAAGAGGTCTTTCATACAAGGATCTTATGGATTACAGTGTCTGCAGTACAGAAAGAGAGACTTGCATGATGCAACTTTGCAATGATTGCCCAAGAGAAGAGGGTGTCCTGGATTTTCTTGAGTTACTTGACAGTGTGAAATCAGCTCCAAATGAAATATCTTACAAGCAATGGGTGACTGTTGACCGTTGTACAATGGTTGATAAGGTGGAGCCACTTCATGAATACTTATCATCCCTAAGCATGAAAATATCCCGCATGGTTCGTCATCACTTTGTTGCTCAGCAACAATCACAGTACTTCAAGCAGTTGAAAGAAACCTACCACCTCAGAGCGAGGTAGTTATAGTAGGTGATTTCTCTGAGAATTATTCTTTCATTGTCCAGGATGCTGCCCAAGGGTTTCACTGGGACAATTCACAGTGTACAGTTCACCCTTTTGTCATCTATTATAGATCATCTACAGACCAGGAACTTAGCCATTTTAGTGTCTGTTTCTTATCTGCATCACTAAAACACAACACTATAATGGTTTACTCATTCATATTGAAGCTTATGACATATGTTAAATTCAGATGCCCACAATTGAAGAAGGTGCACTATTTCTCAGATGGATGTGCTGGCCAATATAAGAACAGATACAACTTCACAAATCTCTGTTACCATGAAGAGGATTTGGTCTGTTGTGAATGGCACTTCTTTGCTACATCCCATGGCAAAAATGCGTGTGATGGGATTGGAGGAACAGTGAAAAGAGCTACTGCTCGTGCCAGTTTGCAGAGAACTACAGAGAGGCAAATTCTTACACCAGAACACATGTTTCAGTTTTGTGAAGAAAACTTGAGCAAGAAGATAAATTTTTTCTTTGTAACTACAGCTGATTTGAAAGATGCAGAAGAACGGTTGGAACATCGATTCAAGGATAGTAGGGCTATTCCTGGAACTCAGAAATATCATAGATTTGTTCCCCTAAACAAGGAAGAACTGATGGTGTATCCCATTTCAAGTGGCATTGGAGAAAAGAAAAGAATAAGGAAAAGTCATTTTACTAATGAACCTGCAATGCTTGGTAACCTAAAATGTGTCAAACCAGGAGAGTATGTTGGCTGCATTTATGACATGCAAGTTTGGTATGGAATTGTGGAGGAATATTGTGAAGAGTTTGATGATTTCACTGTGAACTTTCTACATCCCTCTGGGTCATCAGGATCAAGTGCATATTATTATCCATCAAACAAGGATTCATGTGCAGTGCCAGGACATCATATATTAACTGTAATGAGTTGTCCTACCCTAAGAGGAGGCAGCAGAATTCAATACATTTTTCCACAAAAAGAAATTGATGAGAGCATCGAGCATGCAAAAATTGTATTAGGCTAGCACATGAATCCTCTAAGTAGGTCTTCCCCTTTCACTATTATAACTATTATTGCCAGTGTAGATTAGCAGTGAAATACAATTTTACATTTTTTGCCTTTGTTTTTATATCTATAAAAAAATGTAATTTTAATTTCTATAGGTCAAATTATGAGCTTAAGTGTGAAAAAATAGGTAGAATTGACGCACAACTTATGAATATGGTGTTCACTTATATGTTAGTTACATGAAAAATACTAACATAAACAAACTTTTTTTGCTGATTCTAATAGCCAATGCCTATGCCTTCATTTTTTACATTTAAAAAAAAAATTCTCATTTGATACCCCAGAGGTCAAATCGTGACCTCAAATTTTGGTTACAGTGTAACTTTTTTATTTTTCAACCTAGAGTTCTAAAACTTGCATATTTGGATTCCTTGTCGTTTTCTGATTCTAAATATATATACTTTTATATAATTGTGACCATTATTACCCAAGTTATGGGTCGCCAAATGTTAGTGACCTCGCAAGTGACCTCAAATTTCCCGAGGTCATATCTCTTGAACCGTTGGTCGGATTGACCTTATAATTTCAGAAATGGATTCAGGGCCCACAAACTCCCTATAAACCAAATTTCAGCAAAATCTGAGAGATGAGTGTGTTAGGCACTGGTTGATCTGACAGAGAATGACCCAGTGTTAAATGTCATGTTGTTGTCTTCTGACCATTTGTGTATTTTGCTTACGTCCCTCTGCAAGGCCTCCACTTCATTTACATCACTGATTTTTCTGCTGATCTTTGTATCATCTGAAAAAGATGTTACTATACTATTGCTGTTTACTCTGCTGTCTATGTCCGTTAGCATGATAATGAACAGGAGTGGGGCCAGTACTGTCCCTTGTGGTACTGAGCTGCATACTTCCGATTCTGATGATGATATTCCTTGAATTTTGATGACCTGTAAACGTTCTCTGAGGAAGTTGTAGATCCATTTTTCCACTTTGTCTGTTATTTCCATATATTTCATTTTATGCGCTATTATACCATGATCACATTTGACAAAAGCTTTATCAAAATGTGTAAATAACATCGTAGTTGTCATTGCCTTCCAGTGTATCTCAGATATTGTTGTAGTGTTCTATGTGGTAGAGTCAAAAATAAACCAAACTTTTAACACAACCTTTATTACATTTGTAATACAAGTTTTTACACTACACAACCTTCAAAGTAGGTGCCTTCAGCAGCGACACACTTTTGCCAATGTCCGTACCACTTATCAAAACAGTCCTGCAAACAATTCTTTGTGACCTCCTTAAGGGCATTTGTTGCAGCACTCTTCACCTCTTCTCCTGATTCGAACCAGTGCCCCCTTCATCAATTCTTTCACTTTTGGAAACAGATAAAAATCTGTGGGGGTGAGATCAGGAGAGTAAGGAGGCTGGGGAAGCACAGGTATCTCATGCTTTGCAAGATATACATTGACCAGGAGTGACCGATGTGCGGGGGCATTATCCTGATGGAGAACCCAATTCTTTGCTCACCACAGATGAGGCCATTTTTGTCTTGCTGACTCACTCATGAAGATGGCTGAGAATGCCAACGTACTCCTCCTTGTTAACAGTCCAACTTTCAGGAATGAATTTGTAGTGCACTAAACCCTGGATATCAAAAAAGACCTCTGACATCACCTTCCCCTTTGATCTGTCTGCACAAAACTTTTGTTGTCATGGTGAAGAGGGTGATTTCCATGTCGATGACTGACATTTCGTTTGTGGGTCATAGAGAAAACACCATGTTTCATTGCCAGTAATCACTCTTTTCAACAGATCGGGGTCATGATCTACCCTGTTAATCAATTCTCCACTAACTAGGGCCTGTCCTTCCCGTTGCTTGTCTGTTAACATCCTTGGAACAATGTGCTAGCAGACACGATGCATCTTCAAGTCATTATGAAGAATGGCATGTACAGAACCATGAGATTCTGAAAATGTTAACCAGGTCATCTATCATTTGCTTGCAATCTTGTCTGATCTCTTCCCGTACTCAAGTGATCATGTGTTTATTTCTTGCTGTAGCTGGTCTGCCTGCATGGGGATCATCATCCATTGATACATGCCCTTCTTTGAAGCGCTTATGCCATTCTTAAACCTGTGTCCACAAAATGGTTTCATCACCATATGCTTCATGGAGCAAGTTAAAAGTCTCAGTAAATGTTTTACGGTTTGACACAAAACTTAATGTTTATCCGCTGCTCATGATGCGTCATATCTGAGATCCGATGGCACACACTAACAGTGTTCTACTAAATGAGGTTGTGTGTCTTATTCGTGACAGATACACCAACTGGCATTTGGCAAACAAGTCTCAACATGTCTACCATCCAGTGTGCATGCACACTTCAGAGCTGTCGTCTTTACTGCACAGTATGCAAAGTTTGGTTTATTTTTTACTCTAGTGGTATTAGTTGAGATAGGCAGAGCTGGGCAGTATTTAAATACATTTGTATTTAAATACGTATTTAAATACATTTGTGTATTTAGAACTGTATTTATAAATACATTGTTTTTCATGTATTTAAATATAGTATTTAATACTTTAATGAGTATTTAAATACAATGTATTTAAATACTCAAATATAAAAATGTAAATACTTTTACTGGTTTAATACACGTTCTGTACTAGCACAGTACGACGCGTCGACAGTGTAGTACAGCATGGTCATGTTTCAACGTGTCAGTTCAATCAGTTGTGGCCACTCTTAGTCAAAAGCGGTTGATTTCTTTATCGTGTGCGTGTCATGGCTTCAACAAGCAAATTCGGTGAATCAAACAGTGATATATCTGCAGATAACAATTTAGTGCACCCTCTGTTTGATGGAAAATACTTTAAAATTAATCGTACAAAACGGCTCTGCCTAAGTGGGCCTGTGTAACTAACTCGTTGCAATCAATCCAATTTGCGATGGAAAATTCATTGATGAAAAAGCTTTAAATCGTCTGATCTATCGAGTGGTGTATTTATTTCGAAATTCACCGTGTCCCCTAAAGTAGAATTTATAAACATGAATTAGTGAATGCATATGTTAAAATTTGTATGTATTTAAAATGTATTTTACAAATGTATTTAAAACATTGATGTATTTTGTATTTAGTATCTAAATACATTCGTAAAATGTATTTAGTATTTAGTATTTAAATACATTTCTCCCATGTATTTAGTATTTAGTATTTAAATACATTCAATGTATTTATTGCCCAGCTCTGGAGATAGGCATGATCTACCTGATCAGAATCCATGCTGATTTTTGTTGAATCTTTCCAGTGTCTCCAAGAAACCATAAATTTTCTCTCTAACTATTCTTTCAAATACTTTGGTGAGGTGGGACATCAATGACACTGGTCTATGGTTCTTTGCTTGAGATCTGTCCCCTGCTTTATATATAAGGACAATGTTTGCTCTTTTCAAGATGCTCAGTATTTCCCCCATGTCTAAGGATCTTCTCCATATCCAGTATAAAGGTATAACTATTTCATTTTTACAGTTTTTAATCAATAATGCGTCATTTTCCTTTGGTATCACTTGTTTCATTGCCCTATGATCCTCCGAGAGAGATCTGTTTCTGCCTACCTATTCTGGTAGCTTCTTGCCTGGAAGCAGTTTGGCCCAGGGGTTTCTAGCTGTGTCAACTGCATGTATTGGATGACATTTAGCAGCTGTATCGTGTCTGTGATGTTGAAAAAAAATTTTTGTTCACTTATTGTGTTCCTATTGCTATTGTTATTCCTATTGTCATTTAAACTTTGTCCTTTGTTCTTTGGGTCCATTGGGAGATGTTGATAGTAGCATTTTTTCCCATATTTGCAGGTTCCATATTTTGCGTAAATCCTGCAGATGTCTGGGTGGTAGAATATGCATCTGTCTCCAAATTTACAATGACCATTAAATTATAGAAAAAATTGCATATTGGGGGATGTTCATATATACACATTGTCCTCTTTTAAATCTGCAATTATCTTTTATATAATATCTGCATCAGTGGCGGCTCGTGGTCAGGTATAGTAGGGAGGCCCAAAATTGTCTATAATATATGCTTTATAAATAAAATAGATAAAGTGTTCGATGCCCTACTTTTTGCATGTCACGACCGTATAGAATTAATACTATAAAAAAAATCCTCTTTCATAGTTTTTAGTGATAAAAACAGAGGAAGCATGGGAGGCCAGGCCTCCTCTATTTTTATCACCAAAAACTATGAAAAAGGATTTTTTTGATAGTATTAATTCTATACAATCGTGACATGCAAAAAGTAGGGCATCTAACACTTTGTTATCTATTTTATTTATAAAGCATATATTATAGACAATTTTGGGCCTCCCTACTATACCTGACCACAAGCCGCCACTGATCTGCATATAATTCCTTCCCCATATTTACTCGTGGCCTTTGTTTTTTGCTCCTTATTGGAGGACAGTTTCACTCTGTTTTCTTGATTGCCCTCTTGTCTTTTCCTATTTGTGCTATTTGTGTTTATGTCCTTCGTTGCCCTTATACAGTGCCCGCGAAAAGTATCCGATCACTCAAGAAAATACAATATTTTCCCTTGATATTCAGAGACACGTAATTCACTTTCTATTTGTTCTAGCGACATCTGGTAACTTTGAGGTTGCTCGCTGATATGAGAGCTATCCAACGCATTCTCAAATTAGTGTTCTGGTAGCCTTCGTTGCGGGTGGCTGTGTCTCAAATTTGTCAGATTTCACTGTTTGTGTAAATTTCTTGATTTTTTTTTTTTTTTACAGAAAGTGGTGTAAATAAAATTTATATATAATGTGTGCTAAAAAACAACTTAAGAGTGATTGTCGAGGTGCTATTGTTGCTTTGCATGCATGTGGGAAATCACAGAGACAGATAGCTAAGGAATTAAACATATCCCAAAGTACCGTTAATTTATGGGTTTCACAGGCTGAGAACAATGGTGGCCTAACCACGCCAGTCCCTAAAAAAACGATCTGGCAGACCGAGAAAACAAATTCGCGAACAGACAAACTTATGAAACGTTTAGTATTGAAAAACCCAACAATAACTGCGAAAGAAATAAAATTTAATATGAATAATTTGTTATCTGTTGTTTCTGAACGAACTATCCAGGAGCGGCTCCAAAAAGAACTCGGATTACCATCTCGCCATGCTGCTAAGAAACCGTTCATTAATGAAAAAATGCGTAAAAAACGTGTCGCATTTTGTAAAAAATACATTCATTGGACTGTTGATGACTGGAAGAAGGTTTTATTTAGCGATGAGTCGACATTTTTGACATTCAGAAGTTGTCCAAAAAAGGTTCACCGGCCTATTGGCTCAAATAGGATGGACCCTAAATACACCCTAAAGACAATGAAACACCCTCCAAGTGTGATGGTTTGGGGTTGTTTCGGTTACTATGGGCGTGGAAACTTATATTTTCTTCCGAAGAACACAACTATGAATGGTGCACGGTATTTAGCAATGCTACAGGATAAACTTCCAATGGCAATGGCAATCCAAAGGACAAAAACATACATGCATGATGGTGCACCATGTCACAGGGCCAAATAGTGACAAAATGGATTACTGACAATAAATTTGATATTTTGGATTGGCCTGGTAATAGTCCAGATCTCAATCCGATAGAAAATCTGTGGCTAATAATAAAAAATAAGGTTGAATGCCACGACACTGGCTCAGTCGAAAAATTACAAGAGGCCATCAAAAAGGTATGGTGCAAGGAAATATCAGTGGAAGTTTGTCAAAACTTGATTAAATCCATGCCAAAACGTCTAGAACAAGTATCCAAACCAAAGGACAGATGACAAAATACTAATATAAGGTTAGTATACATTTAAACATTGTTTTTTATGTAAAAAATACAAATTTTAAGTGTGATCGGATACTTTTCGCAGGCACTGTACTATTTGTTGTCTTTATACTCTCTTTCACCTACATAGTTTCAGCCTCATTGTGTGACGGTATTTGATTTTTTTCCACTTCACCTTTCTTCATTTCTTCTGTTTTCCTCTGTTCTTTATTCCCACTTTCCTCATTTCATTTTCTTCTCATAGTCTCTTTCTGCTTTAAATATTGTAAAAAAATTTATTTTGGTAATGCAGTTTTTGCGGAAAAATTTTAGCCCATAAGTTGTTTTACATTTGTTATAAGGGAGATTTTTTCATCTTCCCATTCTAGCCATCTAAAATCAAAAAGCAGCTAACAAAGATCGAACCTCATCACCTTTGTCTCATCTGTTGCATCATTGCAGATACCACAGAGTTGCAGGAATTTATTTACCATTTCCATGTTACTGATAGAGGTTAGCCACTGATGCACAAAATTGACTCAAAAAGGGTAAGGGTATTATGGGAAGTATTGGGTGAGGGTTGACTCAAGCTGAGTATATATATACTATAACCTTTAGTTAAACCATTTGGTTAGCTTCCACCCAAATTGTTCATTCTGATGAAGGTCAAGCTTTTCACTCCACCTTAGACCTTCAGCTTAACATGGAATCCAAACCACACCCCACCAGCAGCCCAGCACCTTAACCACTAGGCCACCCAGGGTGCCCATTTATCTAGCAACCGCTTTCTTTATTGTGTGGAAAGATGAACAGCTAGGTTTTGCTGCATGCCAGCTGCCATCACTGGGTCTCAATCCCAGGGCCAATGGACTTGTAGTTAGCAATGCTAACCATGACACCAGTGAGGCATATATATATATAATATATATAATTATATATATATATATATATATATATATGAAAGCTGCAAACCCACAAGGAAAAAGAAAAAATGATTCCAAGGCCTTTCATGTATTCAAAGCTACACCTCATCAGGGAATGAAGCTAAAAGGCAAGATGCCCATAAATATATACAACATTCCCTGATGAGGTGTAGCTTTGAATACACGAAAGGCCTTGGAATCGTTTTTCTTTTTCCTTGTGGGTTTGCAGCTTTCATTCATTTCACGTGTTTTATTGTGAAATTCATCCCATATATATATATATATATATATATATATATATATATATATATATATATATATACAGGGTGGGCCGAAAGTCTGGATCCATAGGAAAATATTTATTTTAATACATAAATTACAACAAATGGTAAATACTTAAAATGAATATCAACTTTAACTCGTAAATGCATATCCATGATACTGTACAGTGGTTCGTACTCCAGTATAAACAACAAATTATAACAAATGCTCAAACTGGCGGCCTCTGACATCGAGACACTTAGGGATGGAATTTATGATTTTTAATAATTCTTTGAATTGACATTCTCGAGATGCGTGTTTCATTTGATAATCTTCTTCTTGACTTTACTGGACTATTCATTAAAGTTTCACATACCATTGCAGAGGTATTTTCATCAGTTGCAGTTTTTGGACGACCAGAACGCCATCAATCATGTACACTTCCTGTTTCTTTGAAACAGTTAAACAACTTGCCAACAGTCGCATGTGTTACTGGATGCTTATCAGGATGATTTCTATTGAATTCGGTAGCAACTTCTCTGTGTGTAGCGCCCTGTCTTGCGTACATGAGCACAAGTTCTACCCGGTCTTCTGTTGTTAGATTCGAAGCCATTTCTGGGCTGAAATAAAAAAGTATTTGAGTATTTATACTGGAGTATGAACTACTGTACAGTATCACGGATACGCATTTACGAGTTAAAGTTGATATTCATTTTAAGTATTTACCATTTGTTGTAATTTATGTATTAAAATAAATATTTTCCTATGGATCCAGACTTTCAGCCCACCCTGTATATATATTAGTGTGGACCAAAATGGGGGGTAAATTATAAAGTTGAAGAAATCCTTGTTCCACATTAATGCCCTTGTTCCTTTGGACCAGATAGACATGTCAGCAAAATTTTGGTCAAATATGAGAATATTTAGGGGTCCCGAGATTTAATGACTTATAAAAAATTTCCAATGAATAGGCGCGCTTAGAACATCAATGATCAACTCAACTCTTGAGTTGCAACTTATGAAAAAATGTCTTCTTATTTAAGAAATTTTTGGTGTTAATAGAGTACAAAAACAATCTTAGATCATTATTTCAGAGAAAATTATTAATAAGGAAAACAAAAATTTTGGATAAAATATATTATCCTTAATTGGTCAACTCTAAATTAAAGGCTTTGCCTAATTGGCTTGAACCTTTTAGTTATCCTTTTTATCTCCTAATTTAACTGGTTTATTTTACTATTCCAGAAATTTAATTTTTTAAACTAAAAATGGCTATTCGTTCTAAAACTAAAGTTTGGCTCATTGGCCATTTATATAAAGATATACTTTGTTGCCGCTTACCTACAAAACTGCAAGTTTTGCAAAAATATTTCTTCCATCAAAAAGAGAAAAAATTGGGATGAAGAAGATCCATTAATCTTTGCTTAGATGAAGTGATGACCTACTGGGAGAAAGCCAGGATTCCCACAATGCGTAGAGACAGTGCCATCCGAAAGATTGACTCTTTAATAAGCTGTTATGATAAATTGATGAAAAACAGAAAAAGGCCCGAGGAAAAATGCCGTATTGAAGAAGCTATGTTTAAAGATGAAATTAAGGCTGAAATTCTTGATATTGGTCACGCTAATGCCCTTTTGATGATGTCAAATGAAGAAGACATTATTGGGCTGTCATTTGACACAACAGCATCCAATACCAGAATCCATGCTGGAGCTTGCACTAAAATTGAACAAGAACTTGGAAAAGAGCTTTTATATTTAGCCTGCAGACACCATATTTATGAGATTGTCCTATCTCAAGTCTTCCGGACTTCTATGGGCCATTCCTCTGAACCTGATATTCCAATCTTCAAAAGATTCAAAACTCAATGGGATTTTATGAATCATTCTCAAATCACAACTGCTGTTGATTCCCAAAGCTGCAGAATAATTGAAAGAGTTCAAGATTTAAAAAATCAAACAGTCTTAATCATGAAGGAGGCAAACTCTAAACAGCCAAGAGATGATTATAAAGAATTTTTTCAACTTGTTCTCTTGTTTTTTGGAGAAGAAAGCATTTCTAATACTCCCTTGAAGAGACCTGGAGCGTACCATCATGCAAGATGGATGGCAAAAGGAATTTATGCATTTAAGCTTTTTCTTCTCCAAAATCAATTTAAGATGACTAAAAAAGAACTTGATGCAATAACAGAAATTTGTTTATTTGTTGCATTGGTATATGCAAAATCTTGGGCAAAAGCTTCTCAACCAGAGGAAGCCCCAAATGTTGATCTTAAATTTTGCAAGATCTTGCAATAATGGAGGAAAATTCTTTGATATCAAGTGTTATCAAGCAAGCCCAAAATGCCATTAAACGACATCTGTGGTACCTCTCAGAAACACTTGTTGGATTAAGCTTCTTTGACAAAAGCATATCCCTTGAAGAAAAGGAGCAAATGCGAAATAATATCAAAATGCCTCCAAGAAATAAGGGACTGAAACGTTTAGAAGCAAAGGTAACCCTAGCTTCTTTTAAAGAAAAAAGGATTTCTGATTTTGTTACTTCAAGGACTAAATCTCTTTTTGATGCTCTACATCTCAATTCTCTCTTCACTGAAAATTCTGCATCAACATGGGGAATAGATCCTGAGTACCAAAGAGGCTGTGCTAGAGTTCGTGCCCTTAGAGTGACAAATGACACAGCTGAGCGGGGTTGCATTGATAGAAAAATTTAATCAAGCAGTGACAACTAAAGAGGAGGACAAACAATACCTGCTCAAAACAGTTTTCAAGAATCGTAAAGAATTTCCAACAAAAAATAAAGCAGAACTTATGAAAATGAGGAAAAACTAATTTTTTCAGCATTAAAAGGAAAAGTGCAATTTTCTCAGGACCCCTAAAACTTGACGTAGAGGTTTCAAATTTTGTAATTTGATTAAGGTAAGCAAAAGGAATAACATTACTCATGTGGAACAAAGATTTTTAAACCTTCATTTTTTTTAAATTGCAAATTTCACCATCTCACCCCCTCAATATATTCAATTTGACAAAAAAAAACAAAATATGCAAAATCTCAAGTAATTATAAATATTCTGATTGGTGCTGCACAAGGACTCAAATTTAATTATTGAAACATAAATATACAAATTTTTTTTTAGCGTTCCACTATAAGGGCAAATAACAGCAGTTAAAGAACAGCATAAACTAAAATAGACATTGACTACTGATTAATTAGAAACTGAATTGAACTAAACATTTTAGGACTGAAAGCATAGTAAATTTGGCCTAGTGGGGATGGTTGCTTATGAGGCACCCTTAAATATTAATTGATTTTAATAAAACATTTTTGGTACACATTTTATATTAATAGGGAAAAAAAGCAGGGGTGAGACCCACAAATTTTGGTTGATTGGGTGGTTCTTATATGTATAGGAAAAATTAAATATATAAAATTTCAGGGTTTCACCCTGGCCTTTTTTTTTTATTAATATAAAACATGTACCAAAGAAGTTTTATTAAAATCAATTAATATTTAAGGGTGCCTCATAAGCAGCCATCCCTACTAGGCCAAATCTACTACATTTTCAGTCCTAAAATATTTAGTTCAATTCAGTTTCTAATTAATTAGTAGTCAATGTCTATTTTAGTTTATGCTGTTCTTTAACTGCTGTTATTTGCCCTTATAGAGGAACTCTAATAAAAAATTCATATATTTATGTTTCAATAATTAACTAAATTTGAGTCCTTGTGCAGCACCAATAAGAATATTTATAATTACTCGAGATTTTGCATATTTTGTTTTTTTGTCAATTGGAATATATTGGGTCGGTGAGGCAGTGAAATTTGCAATTTCAAAAAATTAGAACCACCCTAATATATATATATATATATATATGCACCTCGGTGGTGTAGTGGTTAGCGTCGCTGACTACAAATCCATCGGCCCCGGGTTCAAGACCCAATGGCAGCCAGCATGCAGCAAAACCTAGTTGTTCATCCTTCCACACAATAAAGAAAGTGGTTGGTAGATAAATGGGTACCCTAGGTGGCCTAGTGGTTAAGTTACTGGGCTGCTGATGGGGTGTGGTTCAGATTCCACGTTAAACTGTAGGTCTAAGGTGGAGTGAAAAGCTTGACCTTTGTCAGAATGAACAATTCGGGCGGAAGCTAACCAAAGGTTTATATATATATATATATATATATATATATATATATATATATATATATATATATATATATTAGGGTGGTCCTTGCTTAGGGGGTGAAATTTCAAGTTGAACATTTTTCAGCTCCCACCCGCGGAAATCGTTCAAATGGTCGAGAAAACTCTCTAGGTGATTTATTCTTTTAATCGGACAACGTTTACCCCTCCCTCATTGAGCATTACCATTAAGCTAATTTTTTGACTTTCAAGTAAATGTTACATAATTTGTAATGTTTGTTTTTTTCATTCTTTTCAGATTTTCAGTGGTTGGATAACTAATGTGTGTAAAACTGTAAATTCTAATGATTATAATTTAAACTGAATAACTCCTTTAACCATAAGTCAAGCTACCCGTCAGTGGTTGGATAACTAATGTGTGTAAAACTGTAAATTCTAATGATTATAATTTAAACTGAATAGTGAATAACTCCTTCAACCTTTAAGTAGATAACCTGGATCATGGCAGCGAAGCTGCGCTACCTGATTGCCCCGCAGGAATCGATCGCCGGGTCGCAACTTCCTTCGCAAAAAGAGGTCTTGGCCCTGACGGTCTACAGGATCGACGTCCAGAAGAAGTCACTTCGAGAGGCCGCCAACCAGGTCGTCGAGCTCGTCACCGAGGTGTGGTCCAAGGCGCGAATCCCCCTCCGCCGGAAGGACCACATCGTCACCAAGATTGAGAAGCTCCACAAGGAGTTCAACGATGTGAAGAGGAACAAGGGGCGAGCTGGCGCTCAAGCGAAGCGGGAGGACGAGTTCAGCGAGCGGATGATGAACCTGTTCGACGTCGCTGCCGCTAACGCCATGGAGCTGCTCAAGAACGAGGAGGACAAGGCGTTCCTCCTCGCTCAGCGCGGCAAGCTGGGGTCCGTCGACTCGATGCTAGCCGCTGTCGATGCCCGCGCATCTCAACGCCAAGGGGGAAGAAGACCGACGGAGGCAGCGAGCCGAGGAAGAAGCGACGACATCTACGGCCCGAGTGGAGCTCGAGTGGTCTTCGTCCTCTTCCAGTGGTGCCGCAAGCGCAGCGGAGAGCGACGACCATGGAGAAGAAGGGAGCCCTCGGGCTCCGAAGCGCTCCAGGCGGGGCACAACGAACATCGTTTCGGCGGCTGTGGCGTCGTCGCTGGATCGCACGAAGGTGACCGACCGAGGAGCTGTCTACGTCCTGACAGAGGTTGCCCGGTCGCTTGGGCACGACGTCGCAGAGCTCAATATCAACCACAGCTCCATCCGCCGACACCGGCGCAGGCACCGCTCCAGGCTCAATGTGGCGCTCAAGGAAGAGCTGAGGGCCGGCAATCTTGTCGTTCACTGGGACGGCAAGCTCATGCAGGACTTGACGAGCAAGGAGCAAGTCGATCGGCTTCCCATCTTGGTCTCCGGTAACGGCGCGGTGCAGCTCCTGGGCGTCCCGAAGCTGCAGAGTGGAATGGGCTCTGAGATGGCCAAGGCCGTCCTCAACGCGTTGGAGGAGTGGGAGCTCACTGAGCAAGTGAGTGGCTTGTCATTCGATACCACCGCCTCGAACACCGGCCGGAACAACGGAGCGTGCGTCCTCATCGAGCAACACCTCGCGAAAGACTTGCTCTACTTCGTGTGCCGCCATCATGTGCTGGAGCTCCTCCTCGGTGCGGCGTTCACGGCTGTGATGGGCCCCATGTCCGGTCCTGATGTGACCCTCTTCAAGCGTTTTCAGGAGCGCTAGGATTTCCTGGACAGAAGCCAGTACGAGTCCGGCGCTGCGCACCCCGATGTCGCTCCTCTGCTCACCACTGTCGACACGGAGTGGTTTGAGAAGGCGATAGTCGAGCGCAAGGACCTGCGCGACGATTACCGTGAGCTGCTCGAGCTCACCCTCCTCTTCGTCGGTCACGTCCCCCCGCGAGGAGTGCGTTTCCGAGCTCCCGGGCCGATTCACCACGCCCGCTGGATGGCGAAGGCAATCTACGCCTTGAAGGTCTGGATGTTCCGACAGCAGTTCAAACTCACGGCGAGGGAGGAGAGTGGCCTCCGGAGCATCTGCATCTTCGTCTGTCGGGTCTACGCCAAGGCGTGGACGGAGGCTCCGATCGCCGCAACTGCCCCCCGAAATGACTTCGCCCTCCTCAAGGACCTGCTGGCCTACTCTGACATCAACCCTGCGGTGGCCAAGGCGGCGCTGACCAAGTTCCAGAACCACCTCTGGTACCTGTCGGAGGAGCTGGTGGCGCTGGCGCTGTTCGATTCGGGGATCGCCGTCGATCAGAAGAGGAAGATCATCGCCTCTCTCCACGACCGGGTCGGTGAGGAGTCCCCGGCGAAGCGGCCCACGCTGCCAAACCGAGTACTCGCCGGGCTTCAGTTGGAAGACCTGGCGTCGTCCAACACACGAGGTTTCTTCGAGAAACTTCGACTGGAGGACGGCTTCCTCGAGGTCGACCCGGAGACTGGCCGAAGCGGGAAGACTTCAAGACAGCGGCGGCATGTGTGGGAGGGCTCGCCGTAATCAACGACCATGCCGAGCGAGGAGTTGCCCTCGTCCAAGAGTACAACCGGACGCTGACCCACGATGAGGAGCAACTCCAGTTCCTCCTGCAAATCGCCGCTCGCCACCACTGCCAGTTTCCGGACTCTCGGAAGCGAACCCTACAGACCCAGGATCGCTAACCGGGCAACAACTCCGGGGGTAAAAGTTCAAGGTCGATGAGGGAGGGGTAAACGTTGTCCGATTTAATAAAAAATTCAACTAGAGTGTTTTCCCAACCATTCGAATGATTTCCGGGGGTGGGAGCTGAAACTTCCCAACTTTGAATTTTAAGGACCACCCTATATATATATATATATATATATACACACTAGTGTCCCAATTTTTTTTGTTTCTGAAGTTTGTCATGCACACCCCCCTAATTTCTTCCACTCATGAAAACATGCCAGCAAGATGAATTTCATTCGTGTTCTTTAATTTTAAGGGTCCCCTCAAACCATGTGTTACTATTGCTGAACGGCTACTCTCTACCTTATACTAATTGTAGCATATTTCTTTTCAGGTTATGGATACAAGAAAGCAGGAGACTGTGTGGTTGGTGGGGGGGTTGCGAAATGAACCCCTGGAAATGCTGTGTCAACTCCCGACAGTGGGAGATGTTCTTCGACGTCTGTTGTTCTTCACTCGGAAGAAAAAACGTCCACAGCGGAAGCTGCCAATGTGGTAGCTGATGAGGTTATGGCGGTGTGGGCTCGGGCATCTATTCTGACCTCCCACAAGCCCAAGTGCGTCGAGAGGATTAAGGCCCTCTCCACGGACTATGAGAAGGTTGCCAGAAACCGAAACCGTGGGGGAGAGAAGCAACTGGAGCGGGAAAAGGGATTCCAAGCCAACCTGAATACACTGTTCTAAACAGCTCATGCCAACGCCATGAAACTCATCAAAGTCCCCGAAGATCGAGACTTTCTGAATGACCAGCGAACCGTGCGGAAGATGTACATCGGAGGAGAGAACCTGGAGTTTGCTCACAGGGCAGCGGAGTGGGAGAAATGCCGAGCAGCTGAAGAGAAGAGGAAGAAGAAAAGCCGCGAAGAGATGGACTCACTGCAAGCAAAAGGAACGGTGAAAAGTGGGTCTTCTTCTTCTTTGGAGTCCATGGCCGAAGCATCCAATGATGATGTCCAATATTCCTCTCCTGGTCCTTCGGCTCCTCGATCCACTCCCAAGGACGGCCAAGTGTCGGCAAGGAGGATCATCCAATATCCCAATTTTGCTGCAGCCCTGGATCAAACTGGAACCTCAGTATGCCAAGCGATGCACATTGTGGCTCCAGCACTCACTGCCGTGGGAGTTGAGTTATCCTCGGTCACCTTGTCCAAATCAAGTCTTCACCATTCACGGCAGAAGTCCAGGAAGAACTTGGCAGCCAGAATCAAGACCGAGTTCAATCCTGATACACCGCTTGTCATCCACTTTGATGGCAAACTCCTCCCTGATTCGGATGGAGGGAAATCAGATCGCATACCAGTGCTGGTCAGCGGGAAGAATCTTGAGAAGTTGTTGGTGATCCCAAAAATCCCTGACAGCACGGGACAGTGGATGGCTGGAGCTGTTCTGAAGGTGCTGGATGATTGGCCGCAAGTTCAACCATGGATTGCCGGTCTCTGCTTCGACACAACAGCGGCGAATACCGGTATTCACAGCGGCGCTTGTACGATTATCCAGGACCAAATGGACCGCCGCGTTCTTTTCCTGGCTTGCAGACACCACATGATGGAATTGGTAATCACCTCAGTCTTTGACCTGTTCTTCAGGTCTTCTGGCCCCGAAATTGCGCTGTTTGCTCGCTTCAAATCCCAATGGGAGTTCATCGACCAGAAGCAGGCTTCTCCGTTCAGCGGCGATGGCCCAAGCAACATCCTTTCGGAATGGGTGGCGTTGAAAAAAGAGCAGATTGTCCACTTCATTGAAGACCAGCTTGAAGTTGGCCACCCAAGAGACGATTACTGGGAGTTCCTGATCCTCGCTCTGGTCTTCCTCAATGGTCATGGCAAACGAGATCTCCGGTACAATCGTTCTGGAGCATACCACCGGGTCAGGTGGATGGCCAAAGGCATTTACTGTCTTAAGATGTTCATCTTCCGAAGCCAATTCCACCTGACCACTCACGAGGTCCGGTCACTACGCAGGATAAACATCTTTGCCATCACCATACAAATACATACCCAAGGGCAACATTAGGAAATACAACCCAAATTACACTAGAGAAATAGCCCACCTCATAAGGCAATGTAACAACCTCAAACATAACACACAAACAGCACACACAGAAGCCATAAAGCAGCAGATACAACAGCTCAACACAGAAATAAACAACAAACTCAAAGAAAAACAAACAGAAACATTCAGGGAATTCATAACAACACTAAACCACTCCACAGATACATACAGGCTATACAAGACTATAAACAGCATTACCCACTCTAACAGCGGCATTCACACCTCACACGCGGCTATCTGTCGCAGCCAAAATAATATCCCAACATACACACAACAAGCTAACATTCTAGTTAATCACTACGCAAAGATAAGTCACTTAAACAGAGACAACAACCAGAAACACGCAGACAAACAAACAGCCAGACACAAGAAAACCTACAGACTCGACACGACCATTACACCCTTCAATACAGACCAGACCACCAAGATCATCAAAAACATTAAAAATTCGAAGGCTACTGGACCAGACAACATATCTAACATACACCTTAAACACTTGGGCCCACAAGGAATACTAGCTCTCACAAATATCAGCACATATTCATACCAACACACTATTATTCCTGACATATGGAAACAAGGTAAAATTATTACACTACTCAAACCAAACAAAAATCCAACAGAACCAGCTTCCTATAGACCCATTACTTTACTATGCACACCTTCCAAAGTAACAGAAAGACTAATCTTACAAATCACCAACCCACACATACCACTATCGCCTACTCAACATGGATTCAGACCTCACCACTCAACCACGACATTACTCACTAACCTCACGCAGCACATCATGGATGGCATCAACTCTAGAAGACCAGCTCAACGTACACTATTAGCAACAATAGACATTAGTAAAGCATTTGATGCTATCCCACGCTTCCCTCTCATAAACAAAATACTCAACACAAACATGCACAATAACACCAAAAGGTGGCTGAGCAACTATCTCTCAGGAAGATACTCACATGTCACATTTAATGGCAAGTCATCCAAAAACAAGCTTTTTCCGAACGGGGTCCCTCAAGGCTCTGTTCTCTCACCAACACTCTTCAACTTATACATGCATGACATTCCAACACCCATAGATAACAAGCTTACCTTATCATCATATGCAGATGATATCACTCTAACATCCACCCACAACAACATCGACACCGCTACAAATAACCTACAAACATACATAAACAGTATACAAGACTGGCTCACACACAATAGACTCAAAGTAGCACCCACAAAATCAACCATCACCTTGCTTACAAGCAACACAAAAGAACACCAGGTAATTCCACAACTTACACTAAACAACATCAACATTCCACACACTCACAGAACCAAAATACTAGGTGTCACATACAACACATCATTATCTTTTGCAAACCACATTCAGGACATTAAAAACAAATGTACATCAAGACTTAACACGCTTAGGGTACTAACAGGCACAAACTTTGGACACCAGCAGGAAACAACATCACTCATCTACAAACAATATATTCGCTCAGTTATGGACTATGCTAGCCCATGCTGGGCACCCATTATCTCAAACACACACATAAACACCTTACAAACAATACAAAACAACGCACTTCGTATCATTACAGGATGCACTCAAACAACACCAATAGAACACCTGCACACAGAAACAAAAATACTAAAAGTTAGGGAACATTTAGACATGAGGGGAACACAATTCATGGCAGCAGCGACAACTAACCCACAACACCCTTGCCACTACATGTACAATCATGCACCAACACCTCGCACCATTAAGGTAACACCAGAGAGACATTATAACCAAATACTCCATTCCATACCACGCCCCACAGACATCACACAGTACAGAAAACACACACACACCCCTAACCCACAAAGCACTGACACGACTCGGTCCGAATGCGGTCCTAGGTGCGAAGCCGCCGCCCATTAACAGGTCAGAGATCAGCCTGAGCAGATCGGATCGAGTTAACTTAGCACGATTCCGATGTGGACATCACCCCAACTTATGGACATATAAACACAGACTAGACAACTCCATAGACGACACCTGCCACCTGTGCCAAGACACACCACAAACAATTGAACACATTATGACGGACTGTACCGCTCTAGCACAACAACGAACACAACACAACATCACGAGTGCGCTGAACCTCTGGTCCACTCCAAAGAGGGCGATCGGTTACCTGCGTGCCGCCGGCTTGCTCGATCAGGGTGGGCTGATCGGCTAAACAACAACAACAACAACCTCCAGAGGTGGTTCGAGGCTCCATTGATGGCGGACGCGCCCGTCAATGACCTGGAGCTGTTGGAGGACCTAGAGCGGTACAAGGCGGTGGATCATGATGTAGGTACCGCCGCATTGACAAAATTCCGGGGCCACCTCTGGTACCTAAGCGAAGATTTAGCCGGACTCGCTATGTTCTCCTCCAAAACCACCGATGCAGAGAAGACGGCCATGCTCCAAAACCTGCACAAGAAGACCGAAAACCCAAAAGATCTGCGTCAGCTGGAGGGAAAGTGTGTCTTGACCGTGAGACAGTCGGATTTGAGCACCTTGGTCACGAAAAGGACTCAAAACCCTTCTCATTGCCTGAAGCTGCCGGTTCCAAAAACCCCCAAAGATCTCGAAGGATGTGCACCATCATTGAAGTCTGTGAATGACGCGGCAGAATGGGCGGTGAAACTGGCGGAAGATTTCAATGAGGGCCTGACAAAAAATGAGGAGGAACGGCAGCTCGTGTACCAAGTCGTCGAATACCACTGCCAGCAGTTCCCCTCAGCAGACAAAAAGATCCTCTGTCCCCCGAAATGAAATGTGCCATTAGGAAGAATTTCCATTTCCTTTAATTTAGTCATTAGAAAGAATTTACATTTCATTCTTCCATTTTAGAATGATTAATGCTGAGCATTTACGTTTGTTCATATAGGGTCGAATAAACAAGGTCAATGAGGGGACCCTTCCCCTCCTAATAGGCCAATGAAATTTCGCCCATTTTTTCCTTTCTTCAAGTGTAATTAATTAAAGGGGTGTGCGATTTGACTTGCAAATTTTTATTTTCACATGTGAGGCTGGGACACCCTAATATACACTGTATATATATATATATATTAGGGTGCATCAAACGCCCTTAGGTTCTTGGATTTTAATGTCTATTCTCTCAAATGTTACACTTGTTGCTAGAAGTGCGTATGCCAAAAATTAATTAAATCGGAGGTGGTCCTGGGTGGCCACCGGTCACTTTTATATTTTCGCGTCAATTTTCGGGGGCCGCGCTATGTAAAAATATCTATTTTTTTTATTTACCAACCAGTTGACTACTTACATTGTTTCTTTTAATATAGAGTTGCTAAGGGGTGATTTACATAACATTTGAGAGAATAGACATTAAAATCCAAGAACCTAAGGGCATTTGATGCACCCTAAAGGGGTGATTTACATAAAACATGTACCATAAACGAAACTTCACTTATAGTCTAATAATATCCTTTATTGTCTTTCAGAAACAATGGAAGCTGTAACAATGGAAGCTAAGAAGACCAGATTAGCAAGTGCCATTTTTGGTCTTGGCAATGCTCTTACAGAAGGAGATGGTACATTGACAGGAGTCCGCCTCCCAACTTGCCGGCAGGTTCTTCGATGCGTGATGTGGCACATCCAGAAAGAAATATGTGAAGGCAAACAAACACAGCCACTCAAATGGAAATCTGCCAGCATAGTCCTTATCCAGCTGAAAACATTCTACACTAAAGCAAATATTCCTATGCTTTCAGACCATCAATGCTGCAAACTAATACTTGACCTTCTTAATGACAATAACAAATTGCGTCAAATACCTGTTTCTCGCAGAGAATCTCCAAACACTTTGGCTAAGTTGCAATCCATGAATGAACATCTTGATAAGACCTTTGGTGTATGGACAAAAGATGCAATGACAAACATTAAGAATGAGGAAGATAGAGCATTTTTAGAGTCAATGAAATCTGACAGAGTAGCCTCATTTGGTAGTGTTGACAAGAAGAAAGCTGATAAAGATCGTAGAAAAGAAAAATGCATCTTAGCGGAAGCTTCAAGACGAGAATGTCATGAATCATCCAGTGTACAAGAGATGAAAAGTTCTGTATGCTCTGATGATAGTGCCTCTGCAGATAGCTTGGAAGAAACTGAAGAAGAGGCGATTCCAGAGCTTCAAAGGAAGCGTAGTCACCACAGATCAACATATGCAGGTACGTCTGCCTTTATTCCTCATGATATTCTGAAAAGGCCTTCAGTCGTGTCTGTTGCTACTCGACTAAACATAACTCCTGTTCAACAGGCTGTGCTCACCGAAGCTGTAATTCAAGAGGCAGGAGGTGATCCACGTCGTGTGGCCAAGTCGGATTCAACTGCTGATAATGCTCAACGATCAATAACAAGTGCTATCGCCAAAGATATTCGAGAAAATTGGATCGCCCCAACAGCTGCAACACTTCACTGAGATGGCAAGCAGATGCATACGCTCACAAACAAGAATGGCAAGGAAGAAAGATTGCCAGTGTTGGTTGGGAATGCCACTGATGTAAAGCTACTGGGAGTGGCTAGATATCCTCGTGGAAGTGATATGTCATCAGGTGACATCATTGCCGAGCACACTTACACGTTTCTACATTCATGGAAGTGCAAACAGTCAGTTGTCAACTTATGTTTTGACACAACAGCATCAAACACTGGACACGTTACAGCTGCCTGTGTTACCATTCAATCAAAACTGGACCGTGCTCTTCTGTGGTGTGCATGTCGCCATCATGTTGGAGAGGTAATCCTGGATCATGTGTTTGACGCTCTCAAAATTGAGACATCAAAGTCTCCAGAAGCATCTTTGTTCCAAAGATTCCAGAAGAATTGGGAACGCATATCGCATGCAAAGGATGAAAGTTTAACCAAAATTGACATTTCAATGTACAATGACGATGCACAACAACTGCTTTTATCCTGCAAAAACAAGGTTTTAAGCACAATCCGCACAAGCGCTTCATACTGTAGGGAAGACTACAAGGAAATGGCACAACTCTGCCAGGTAGTCCTCGATGATGATGTCACAAAACAAGGAACACTCCACAGACCTGGGGCCATGCATAAAGCAAGGTGGATGTCAAAGATTCTTTATTCCATCAAAATATGCCTACTTGAAGAGCAAATTTCTGTACTACCTCGAGGAACTGTAACAACACAACATCAACAGGAAAAACTGAAGGAGTTTGTTGTTTTTTTGTTTATATTTATTGTGATTGGTGGCTCATATGTCAGTCTGCTTCAAATGCCCCATGGTTTGATTTGTGCTTATACAAGACTCTGCTCAACTATAAAGCTGTCAACTCAATCATTTCAGTCAGCGCTGTGAAAGCCTTTGATAGACATTTGTGGTATTTAACCCCAGAACTGGTTGTTTTGGCACTGTTCAGCAATGCAGTACCTCAAAAGGAGCGTCGTGCCCTTGCAGATGTGTTACTGGCCATACAACCAGATGAAATGCCAAGCACTCCAAAACACCGCTACGGTTCTGGATATGGCAAACCGTCATTTCCAAAAATTACAGAAGCGACAACCCTGGCTGATCTTGTGAATGAGGACTCGTGGTTTACAGTGAACCTTCTTCACCTGGATATGACCTTCCTAACAGAGGATGTTGACAATTGGCAGAACAATGACCACTTCAAGGCAGCCAAGTCCATTGTGGATGGGTTAAATGTTGTGAATGACCCTGCGGAGAGAGCAGTAAAGCTCACAACTGATTTTGTCTCAGCTGCAAGAGGAGAAGACCACTTCCAAAATCTTCTTCAAGTGGTTGAATGTGGCCGCAAAGCGAGGCCAAATTTGCGGAAATGAGCAAAGTTGGAGTAGTGACATTGGCGTTGTGTTTTATACATTTTCAACTTTCAATCAATGTAAGTATAGTAATACCGAATATTTGTATATTAGTATTATAAGTAATACCGAATATTTGCCGAATATTCGGTGCATCACTACTAAATATATAAAAGTGGCCGGTGGCCACCCAGGACCACCTCCGATTTGATTTATGTTTTGCATACATACTTCTACCAACAAGTGTAACATTTGAGGGAATAGACATAAAATCCAACAACTTTTTGAAAATCATGGGGCGTTTAATGCACCCTAATATATATATATATTTTTATATAGATTTTTTATATATAGATAGGGTAGTAGAAATATATGTACCACAAACTCTCCATGGAAGAGGGCTAATTAATCATACACTTAAAATGTCATCTTTAAACTTCTAGAATGCAATTGCCAATTCCTATATTTAACTTACCACTATCAATGATGGTGGCAAACTTAGGCAATCCTCAGTGATATAAAAAGTACTCAACATATTGATTAATGAATATGGGTAGGGTATAAAGCAGGTTTCCTTCACATAAATTTTATCATTTTAGGATCCTTAAATGAATTCCAGGTGTTGTTTAGTCTAAAACCATGTAAATTCAAAGCCTAAAGTTTGACAGGGGCTTACAAGAATAGTTTTACCCTACTATTATATATAAAACACCAAAAAATATTGCAATAATTTTCAACTTTAACAATAAAATATTCAAATATTTCATGCTAAATTTGTATCAAATTATTTTGCTGAGTGAATTTCAGTACTAGCTACTCCTATTATAAAGAGAAACTGCACAAATTAAGTTAATGTCTTAGGGAGTTATAAATCTGTTTAACCAAAATTTATACATATACAAGCATTTACTTCAAGGATAATCTGGATAAATATAAAACATTCATCTCCTCTAGTAAATATATCATATGAAAAATTATAGTATTTGTCATTTACCATTACTTATTCAAACTATAGGGGATTTAATTTCCTCAGAAGAGTTCCTTGTTCCATGCATGGTATGTGTGTAATATATATATATATATATATATATATATATATATATATTATATATCCCGCAAGGGGGTTCTAAGCTCGTGCTCTTGAGTGCTCTTTGTGCTCGTTTGTACGTGCTTGTTCCTGGAGGTTTCACGTGCGCCCTCCCGCCCTAGCACCCAAGGATGATGGGGCTCGACCCTGCAGTCCTTGTCATCCTTGGTCTTTTTCCACTTCGACTGTCCCCTCCACCCTTTCTTTTTCCTCTGTCTTTCCTCTCCCTTTTTCTTTGTTTTTCCGCTGAGATATGCCCTTTTAAATAGAGGCAAATCGGTTCTTCCTGAACTTAAAAAAAAATATATATATATAACCTTTGGTTAGCTTCCGCCCGAATTGTTCATTCTGACGAAGGTCAAGTTTTTCACTCCACCTTAGACCTATAGTTTAATGTGGAATATGAACCACGCCCCATCAGCAGCCCAGCGTCTTAACCACTAGGCCACCTAGGGTACCCATTTATCTACCAACCACTTTCTTTATTGTGTGGAAGGATGAACAGCTGGGTTTTGCTGCGCACCGGCTGCTGTCGGGTCTCGAACCTGAGGCTGATGGATTCATAGTCAGCGACGCTAACCACTACACCACCGAGGCGCATATATATATATATATATATATATATATATATATATATATATATAATATATATATATATATATATATATATAACCAGGTGGCCCATAATTCAGGAACCATAGGAATAATTGTATTTTTTCTAATAATTCTTGTACTTTCTAATAATGGTTTTTTTTCTTTATTTTTATGTGCTAAATACCATATATTTGGGTGTATAAGTCTACGGTCCAGATTAGTCAACCCCCTAACTTTCAATTTCAGATTTAGATTTTAGCCTATTCTGGGTGTTTAAGTCGACCACCAACTTGCCAACATAAAAAAGTAAAACTTTGTAAAAACCTTCTAAAAATTAGTTATCAAATCCTTCATAATCATCATCTGACATCATAAGTTCATTATATACATCCTGAGATACATTTGCAAGTGCTTCATTATATGGATCCAATTCAGATGTTGACCAAAAGCAAGCTAATGCAGGACTGAGGACATATGACAGGTAAACTTGTCTTTAAATACAAGCTAAAATGGAAAGTGGAAGGTTAATTTTTTAGACTGGGCCTATAAGTCAACTCCCTACTTTAGGGGCATAATTTTAAGCTTAAAATACCAACTTATACGCCCCAATATATAGTAATATGGCTGAAAGATTATCTAAAGATGAGAGAGTTCATTTAGTTTTCACGTATGGAGTTCCAGGTGCTACACATCAGTCAGTTGCAAAGGCTTTCAATAGAGAGCATCCAAATCATGCGCCAATTGTTCAATCAACAGTTGGAAAAATTATTAAGCAATTTAAAGAAATGGGAAGTGTTTGCGATCATCCTCACAGTGGTAGACCAAAAAGCGTAACTGATGAAGATATATCATCAATGGTGTTAGGTCAGGTTATTGCAAGCCCTAAGAAGTCAAGAAAATTAAGCCAACAGACGGGAATTAGAAGAACATCTATCCAACGAATTCTGAAGGTTAATCATTTTCATACATATAAGGTTCAACTTCTACAAGAATTGCATGGTAATGATACAGATTGGTGTAAAGAGTTCTGTGAGTAGTTCATTGAGCAAGAGAGATCCATTTTGTTTAGTGATGAAGCAGTTTTTCATCTGAATGGCAATGTTAACCGACATAACTCCCATTACTGGTCTCAAGAGAATCCTCATTGGAGTGATGACACTCATGTACAGTATGATTTTGCCATGCAAGTTTGCAAATACCTTGATAAAACATTCCCCAACAGATGGATTGGCCAAAGAGGTCCTATTGAATGGCCACCCAGGTCACCAGATATCACTCCACTCAATTTTTTCCTATGGGGCAATCTGAAGTCAATTATCTATGAGGATTGTCCAAGAACTATTCACCAATTGCAAATGAAAATTCAGTCTGAATGTGCAAAAATTACTAGAGACATTAATGAGAGTTCAAGCAACAGTTTTAACGAGAATCCAGAAATATTTAGATGTTAATGGTCATATTTTTGAGGACAGTTTGTGGTTTTGTTTTGTAGAATAAATGGTATTCACAAAATATAGTATATTTTCCCTATGGTTCCTGAATTATGGGCCACCCAGTATATTCAAGCCTAAATGTTGTCTTGCAACCTGCAGCCAAAATAAATTTGAGACCCTTGCTTTAAGTTAAGTAATAATTTAAAATAAGAAAAAGCATCCAATAGTCACTTAAACCAACTAATAAGTTTAGGGAGATCCAAAACAAAGAAGTTCAGGCCAATAATGATATGATGTGAATTTATGTGAATAATATTCTTGGAAAATACTTTGGCAATGTTTGTTCATACCAGGATATTTCAGTGATAGTATACGACTATACATATATGAGTATATGCTTTAGCCCAAATGTAGATGTAACTAAGGACATGTACCAAAATTTTCTCTCTTAAGCCTTACAATTCAATGAGAGCTCTTAATAAGGCACGAGTCATTTCAAAGTCAAACAAGGCCAATCAGTTTTATCTATCAACGGATAAACATAATATGAGAAACTTACATGCCAGATACTGGGAGAATTTTGAACACATGTTGTGAGTTGGATTCTGCATGGCCCATAGAAATGTTAATAGCTTTATCTAAGGATGAAGCCATCCGATAAGGCAGACTGCTTAGATTCTCTGAACCATCGTATGGAACAAGAATATAGGGAAAGGCACCATGGATATGGAGACAACATTTCTGACCTATAAATGGCGAGTATAAAAAATCATAAAACATAAAATATTAGTTTGATCCTATAGAAAAATCAAGCATAACTGGGTATTAGTGCTGGTTTGGATGATACAGGCTACCGGGTATATAAGCCAAGAATTATAAAAATAAAAGTTACATTTATTATACTACCTTATTTAGCAATTAAAACTTATTTGAAACAGTTTTGGAAACAAAATCCTCAAAGTAAAATGAAAGGACATAACAGTGTTTTTATGTACAGCACCTCTGACTTCCCTGAACTTAATGAATCTTCATATAGGCTATATGTAACTAGTTACCTACCTGTTGAAGTTGCAAAGGAACTATTCAACAGAATTCTAATATCTAAATCATAATTACCCATGATGATATGCGAGTTTATGTGGTTTGCATTTAACTTTTTATTTAAACAGAAATCATTAATACTTAATAAACTATAAAGTCAATTAACAAAACAATTAGCCAGTCTTCAAAATTCATTAGTAAGCATAAGGCCTACCATGCTTCAAGTACAGTAGTATACTGCATAAAGCTAACCTGCTGGTGTTGCTCCAAATATACGAATAATAGGAACTCTTATAACTGGTGAACCTCTAAAGCTTGAGTAACAAGGATCAAGTGCTGGCAGAGGAACTGACTGATGGTGATCTACAGCTACAATACGAAGTGAAAACATTTCTGGGCTTCATTCAACTTCGAGTAGGACATCATCATGACTGGAAAAGGAAAATAATAAAATATATGTATATCCTAATTAGTCTGTCAGTACCTATTAAGAAAAGTAATATAGCCTATGTACTTGAACTACAATATGGCCATGTCCCAACACTGCTTCCTACAGATTAGCTAAATTAAACAATAGTGGATCTTGGTAACCATATTTTGCAACCAGATCTATGACTTAGATCCCACAAAGAGCAGTAGTCTCTGCTGTCACATGACCTCTACCATTATGAAGGAATTAAACATCATTGACCTAAATATTTACCATTCTATGCCACGTAGGCCTAGTAGGTTACTAGGGTAAGTTTTTTGGTGAAGTAGATTAGTCTAGTTAAATGAAAATTATGAGACATAGCAAAAGCAGTAGCAATTATCAAATTTACCAAAGAAAATTAGGACTATTAATTGTAATAGAAAAATTGCCTTATTCATTAGTCACTGAAATTTGGAACACTTTCCTTTCCTTCAAAAATAAATATATAACTTTAAAGTATCATACTGAAATATTCTTAACTTTTGTTTAACCTGTATTACAAATCATATGACATTGTGGGTATGATTATACTAGGGTTTCTCCTTATATGCAGCTTTCTTCATCCTGGGAAATCCCAGGAATTCCCAGAAAAATGAAGCCAATTCCCAGTATCCCCGGAAAATCCAGGAAATGGTTGTATATTTAAGAGAATGGTAATTTTTTTTATTGTTCAGTGATAAAATACCCTTTTAGAATTGGGATAACCAATTACTTATGCCTAGATGACCACTTTTGCATTGTAATACTTGAATTGAGTTTACCAATCAGTGGTAGCTATTTATTATTTATTAAACAATATTTATCATGCGTACTCAGGAAATAAGAATGGTTTCATGTATTATGATGATTTAGTGAGTGACATTAGTATGCTTTTTATTTTTGATGTAGAAAGAATACTGAAAATTATATCTTTCTCCACAATTTTTTAGACCAATTTTTTCTTCTTTTTTGATTCAGAGTTTATTATAAAAGTAGCTAAACTGACTAAATTGAAGAAAATTTGCATTTTTATGTATTTTCTTCCCTAAAAATAGCCCATAAAATGAAAATAATTATTTAGCATATTTTTAACATAAAATAGAAACAGGTTTAGCATAATTTTAAGCGATTTAGCATAATTTAGCAACAGGTTTAACATAATTTGGCTAAAAATTTCTGGAAACACTGCAAGAAAGTTGCCAGAACTATTTGACAAAAAGTAGCCCAGCTTTGTAAAAAAAAAAAAAATAGTAGTAAAATTGAAATTCAATATCACAATTCAAAACAAATAATATTCAATTCAAAACATTGTACAAAAGTCAAAATTATCATATTTATGCGATAATTATCGTACGTCTGGCAACACTGTCTGTGGGTCAGTAAGAAGTTGCATGCAAGATGATTTCCCGGGATTTTCAAATCCAATAAAAACAGCTGGGATGATCCCAGGAAAGAAACCCTAGATCATACCCTACAGGTAGGCCAATAACCAATGATAAAAAAAAAATTACTCTTATTCGCCTAAACCTTTTTCTCATAGGCCTATAGATGTGCACTGGAATCAAATTATAATTTAAAAAATTAGCAGTGGCTAAAGCAGTGGTTCCCAAACAGGGTGCCACAAAAAAAGTTGGTGAGAGTGACATTGGCAAGGGGCATGGGCACCACAATGATGGCAATTTAGTGGTAAAACCTCAAAATCAGGAATTTTCATGTTGTTCATTGGAGCTACCATTTTTTTAAGCCATTTGGCATCAAGTTTAGTTTTTCAATATATTACAATCAAAAACTAAATTTCTTTTATTTCTCTAATTGAATGATAATTCAGATTGCTAAAGATGTTTCTATGTTTAACTGAAATAAATTTGAATTGTTAGCAATCATATCTATTCAAAATGCTTCTCAGTGAAAAATATTCTGTTTGATAGAGCAGTCCATTCACATTATGAGAGGAAGAGTGCCAGGAAAATGGATTGAGGGTACCATCAGTCAAAAAAGTTTGGAAACCACTGGGCTAAAGCATTTCAGTTGAAGCAAATTGGTCATACTCGTAAAAGGTCGCGTCTTTAGTAGGTTACAATACTTACATTATTAGTTATTTTTTTAGCAGCAGGTTGTTGTCAAGCTTAATTTAATAGCTGCATACAGTATATAAGCAGAGATGGGCACCATTACTCAAAATTGGCGAGTGTTACCGTTACTCTCTTAAAATGACCCTGGTGATACCGATACATTGTTACTTTGAAAATATCTTAAGACGATACCGATACTCGTTACAGTAATGTAGTTACTTTCGTTACTCGTTACATTGGTAAATTCATATATGTATCATAATTGTATATCATAATTAGAATATTAAAGCAAGTACAAAAAGTATGTAAAAACAAACGCAACTGTTTTTAGATAAATGGAGGTTTATTTCTGACAGACAATGATGATAGGACATTTTTGACAAAAAATATTATTTGAATAACAGAAAATTAAACATAGAAGTAAACAAACATTTCAATAGCAGCTGATGTAAAATAATAAAAAACATTTCCAAAAATATATTCTAGATGAGAGGTATAGAATTAAATTTTAAATGTAGCTAGGGTTTCCTTTTAGCATTACTAATTTTTCGAATGTGTTGTCAGAAAGATTTCCTCTCTTAGGGGCATGAATATGTCCTGCATAGCTGGAGAGATGCTCAACAGGAGCTGAGGAAGGAAGTGGAGTATTGTACTTGAGGAAGAGCTTCTTAATTGAAGGATAGCCATCAAGTGACTGCAGCTGCAGTGCAATGCTGTCATCATTGAAGTATTTCAACACTTCCATCTCTGATGCTGTGGTCTTCTTTCTTGACGTCAGCAGGAGCATGACCATATTCAAAGAAATCGTCGCTACTGCTATAAGCACCATCATCTGTCTTAGCTGGCTCCTCAGGTGATCTGTCACTGTCACTTTCATTTTTAATTGCTGATATCAGCATGTTTTGCACCATTTTTCTACATGCCTCATTGTTTGTTCACTCGCTTATAGTGAGCCACTTGCACTTGAAGTGTGGATTTGTTAATGCAGCAATAATTGCAACATTGGCATCTCTGTCAAGTTCCAGGAATTTCTTGAATCAATTTCTGAATCCACTACTTAATGCTTCTACTAATGGGTGGCTGTATCTCAATGATGATAGAGCAATTCTTTCAAGTTTTTTCTCAACAGCAAAGAGAGTAGGGATAAGACAACCATAGTAGCAGTTCTGATCTCCTTGAAGGCGATCCAGTGCCATAGCCAAGGGTTTTACCACAGTAGTATATTCTTCTAGGTACTCAATCTCTGACTCCTTGAATGCGGGCAGCTTTAAAGCACACACGAGTTCATTCAATTTAGCTTTATTACTCAGAAGCAGTACAAGACTATCATGCAGGCTATTCCACCGCGTAGGACACGGGAGTCTCAACTGACAGTTTAATACACTGGATATTACTTCGGATGTTTT